>PVIR01018500.1:0-26087 GCA_004026965.1 Petromus typicus | reverse complement strand
GGCCGGGGAGCCAGGGAGTTAGCTCGGTGGTTCCGGTGCCTGTCTTGCAAGCGCAGGGACCGCAGTTTGATCCCCGGTAACCATATACAATACTGGGTGTGGACACTCACGCCCAGCAGCAATCAGTACCACATACCATAGTGGTGGCTCATGCCTGTAATCCCACCTGGGAGGCAGAGGCAGGAGGATTGCTGTGATGTGAGTTTGAGGCTGAGCTCAGGGCCAGCCTGAACCACAAAGCACCCTGTCTCAAAAAAACCCTAAAAAAAAAAAAAAAAGAAATTAAATTGTTTTTTAAAAAAATTACTTTAGTTGGAGAGTCCTGGATTCAATACCCAGCACCCTCAAAAAGTACATTTTAAAAATATATCCACACATATATGTTCACTGTATTGAAAGTTCTTTTTTCCTAAGGTGTTAATATTTCTACTAGGATTAGACTGGCTAAAATGAGTAAAATGACTTTGATTTTTAAAAAGAAATAACTAATTTGAGTAGAAAAGCAAATGGAGTATTAATGATCAGCAGTGACAATATTCTGAAAGTCTCCTAGATTTTTTTTTTTTTTTTTTTAGGTTTTTTGAGACAGGGTCTCGCTTTTTTTTGTGGTTCAGGCTGGCCCTGAGCTCAGCCTCAAACTCACATCACAATCCTCCTGCCTCTGCCTCCCGAGTGCTGGGATTACAGGCGTGAGCCACCACGCCCGGCACTGTGGTGTGTGGTACTGGTTGCTGCTGGGTGTGAGTCTCCACGCCCAGTATTGTTATGTGGTTACCGGGGAATCGAACCTGGGCCCTCGCGCTTGCAAGACAGGCGCCGGAACCACTGAGCCAACTCCCCGGCCCTAGATTTTTTTTTTTAACAGACATTTTAATTCTCATGTACCCTATATGGGAATGATGACACACAAATTCTGCACAGCTATGCAGGAGGCAAGGCAAAAGGCTTACAGTTTCAAGGAGAACCTGGGCAATTTAGCAAGATGTTTCAAAATGGGTTGGGACTACAGCTTAATGGTGGCTAGTGGTTGCCTAGTATGTAGGAGGCCCTAGGTTTTCTCTAATTACACAAAAACAAAGGCTCTGATGTTAACAGTTCAGAGAGATGGGCAATTTATAGTCCTAAAAATTTTGGGGGAGCTTGGGATGTAGTTCAGTGGTAGTTCTTGCCTAGCATTTGTGAGGCCCTTCGTTTAATTCCCAGTACTGCCATGCCCTACCCTGACCCCACCACACCCCTGGACAAAAAAAAAAAGATAAATTGAGGGCTGGAGATTTAGCTTAGTGGTTCTGGCACCTGCCTAGCCAAGTGCAAGGTCCTGAGTTCAATCCCGGGTAACCATATACCACAATGCCAGAAGTGAGAGTGATGGCTCACAGCTATAATCCCAGCACTAACGAGGCAGAAGCAGAATTGCTGTGAGTTTGAGGCTCACCTGGGCTAAAAGCGAATCAGGGCCAGCCTGAATTACAAAGCAAGATACTGTCTCAAAGCCTAGAAAAAGGTAAATTGAGGGCTGAGAATGTAGCTCAGTGGCACTGTGCATGCAAAGTCCTAAATTTAATCCCTAAATTTAATTTTTAAAAAGGGGAGTTAAACTTTAGAAACACACACACAATTTGAGGTATTTCTTAAAACTACTAGCTGGGTGTGTGTGGTGGTACACATCTGTAAATCTCAGCACTGTGGGAGGCTGAAGCAAGGAAGAGCAGAAGTTAAAGCTCTCCCTTGGCAAATTTAGCAAGATAAGATCCTCCAAATGAAGGAGGGTGCTGGGGAGAGCAGCTCAGCACAAAGGCCCTGGGTTGACTCTCCACACCTCCTAGAACTATACTTATCAAACTATAGAGGGACAGTGAATGTTTATGAAGCATGTTGAAGGCTGAAGAGATGTTCCTGACCTGGTTTGGGGGCAGGGTTACAAACCAAGCCTTTCACCTCCATAAATTTCTGAGCAGCTATCTGGGGCAGAGTTTTGGACACAATCCCAAGTGAGGTCCAGTAGTGGAAACACAAGGGAAAATAAACCCTAGCCTGAATAAAATTTCACTGCTGGGAGAAAGCCAGATTCACCTAGGTGGTGTATAAGAATTCTGTGGGAACTAGTGTGACACCTTCCCTAGGAAGCTAGGGGAGACGCAAACTGAGGTCTACTTCTGTTGAGCTCACCTCGGCAATGGTTCCAGTTGTGCAAGCCATGCTCCATCTTTCAGGTCTGAGACAGCCTCCATCCTACTTCCCCTTCCTCTGATTTCTAACCACAAACTGGAGTTTTAGTAGGCTCTCAGGATAGGTGGTAGGAAAAGGTCGGATGCCTCCAAGATGGTTTAGGCAAAGGGGAGCACTTTTTCCAAGATTGGCTTCCTGGCTTGTCTTTGGAGATTTGGATGAAGAAAAACACAAAACATAATCCTGGGAAGAGCTGTCAGTAGAATCAGTCTTGGGGCTTTCGAGTGAAGGCAAGGCTGTGTTCTGCTGCCAAGAAGAACTGCAGGAAATGGCAGGATCAGCTCCAAGAACCCACAGAGGAAGAGCAAAAGATCTGGTGCAGTGAATCCTATCAGTAGTCATGCAGGACGTGAGGATCTGGGCCAAATAGTACATCATTTCCACTTATGCACAAACTCCCACAAGCAGCATAGTTAGCTCTCCCAGTAATTAGGCAACAAGTTTAGAAAGTTTAAATATTTTGCACCCTAAATGTCAAAAAACAAAACACCTGATTCCTGATTCTTTGTTCACTAGAAAGCTACAGGCGG
Organism: Petromus typicus; assembly: GCA_004026965.1. NCBI lineage: Eukaryota > Metazoa > Chordata > Mammalia > Rodentia > Petromuridae > Petromus > Petromus typicus. The sequence continues at coordinate 23,328 of PVIR01018500.1, read as the reverse complement.
AAACTACTTCAAATGAGGGCTGGGGATGTAGCTCAATGGTTCCAGCGCCTGCCTTGCAAGCCCAAGGGCCCCAGGTTCGATCCTAGTAACCACATAAAACAATGCCAGGCATGTTGACTTACACCCACCAGCAATCAGTACCACATTTCACAGTGCCAAGCGTGGTGTCTCACGCCTGTAAGCCCAGCACTTAGGCAGAGGCAGGAGGATTGTTTTGAGGTTGAGGCTGAGCACTCAGGACCAGAGTGAACTATAAAGTGAGAACCCTGTCTCAAAATAAATAAAATAAAAAACAAACTACTTTAAATGGAGTCTGGGATATAGCTCTGTGGTACTGTTCCTACCTCATCAATCTAAGGTCCCGAGTTGGGGGGGGAGCAACATGACAATGGGACATGGACACTACTTCAAATAAACAGTTGATAAAGGAATTCTCAGTTCTAGGGGTTCATATCCACCAAGGAGGGAAGAATGGTTTTCAAACTTCACACAGCAAGGTGAACTAGGCTGCCAGGATTTGGCTGGCCTTTGGCACTAGCATTAGAGGCAAGTGTCAAGCAGAAGAAAGTGAAAGGAGAAAAGGGTCACTTGCTGCACCATGGGTGCCAGTCTCCAAATTGGGAGTAGCCAGCGTACTTCAGTGGCCATGTTTGTAAATTGTACTGCAAACTACAGACAGGAGTCCCAGCTGAGGTCAGTTTAGCTGGGTGTGGCCACAGAAGTGACAGTTCCCTCCAGACCGAGTGCCAGTGAAGAACTCACAGCCCATCTCCCGCCCTTCCCCACTGATGACTTGGATCCCTGGTGATGGTCTTGGCCTTGCTTGGAAGCTGGGTCCCAAGCACACCTGGCTTGAAAGGTAGCCACTATGGAACTGGCTCAGCTGCTGGCCCTCAGCCTACTCATATGAAAGTCTGAGCTCTGTAATGGGGATCCCAAGTCTCAAACCCAAGTCTTCCTACGGTCTTGGGTTTATAACAACTTCTTAGCTGGCTTCATTGTGTTATGAATGGGACTTACACATCTTCCTGTGGGCTATTTAGAGCAAGTAGAGGACTCCATAAATGCTGGCTATACTACAAACTGCTAGGTTCTAGAAGCCATCAGGGACAAGCTAAAGACAGTGCCCAACCTTCTTGGAGCTCAACTACTGAAGCAGATCCTCAAATACACTAATCCATGCTGACAACTATGAAGAGGACTACCTCTGCAGAGACAGGATGTAAGGCCCAGCTGCGACCAGAGGGAAATTGAGCAAGAAATGCTGGCACTCCCAATTCTACCTTTAGGGATCAACATCTCAAAGATACAGACCTTTTTAGAGATACTTCCATCATCTCATTACAGACTACTGCCATCCACGAACCCTCTGGTCCCACTCCACATTCTGATCCTGGGCAAAACTTATTTCTTTTACAGTACTAGAGATTGAACCCAGGGCTTTGCACAACACTCTACCACTAAGCTACAGCCCCAGCTTTCTATTTTGAGATAGGATCATATTGTGCTGCCTAGCTATGTTGCCTAACTATACAATCCTCTTGCCTTAGTCTCCAGCAGTTGAGATTACAAGTGTACACCAGTGTGAATGACTTAATTCTGTGAGAATATTCTTAAAAATGAGTAAATGTGCCTGAGTATGGTGGCACACTCCATAACCCCAGGACTCAGGAGGTTGAGGCAGTAGGATCACAGGTATGTGGTAAGTTTCAAGGCCATCCTGAGCTTGTACTACATACACAGCAACACCCTGTCTCAAAACATAAGAGTAATAAAGAATTCAGGGTACCACAAAATATACAAGTGAGTACAATGGTTATGAAATAACCATATCAAAAAGTAACCTGTTGAAAAAGGGCTGGCTCAGAGTGAAGGCCCTGAGTTCAAACTCCAGTCTCACCATATATACATACTCTCAATAACTGATGAAGGGAGCCTAGTGTGGGAGCTGTAATCCCAGCATTTGAGAGGCTAAAGTGTGAGGACTGCCTCAAGTTTGAGGCTACCCTGGGCTATCTAGTGAGTTTAGGGCCAGTCTGAACTACAAAGCAAGATGCGGCCTCAAAATATAAAAATTCCAGAATCAAAAGGATGACTACTAGGGATTGGGCTAGAACAGGATAAGTAAATGGTAACACCACTTAACAAAGACAGGAAAAGTGATTTTGGAGTGGGAAGACTTAAAGAGATCCACTTTGGTCAGAGCTAAGTAGAGGTGTATGAAGACAACCAAACGTCAAGTAGGATTTTGGAGTCTGGAATCTTTTTTCTTTCCATTACTGAGGCCTTCAGTGTACACCACCCCAATATGAGCTACTTGTAAAGACCTGTTTTTTTTTTGCTTTCAAGTCAAAGTCTAAGTCAGCCAAATTGGCCTGCTGGCCTTGGATTTGTAATCCTCCTGCCTCAGCCTCCTAGACTGTTGAAATTACACAACACCCCTCTCCCCCTTAAAAAAAAAAAAAGGCTAAAAACTATGCTTTCACTAGAAATATCTAAGGCACTGGCTGATGGAAATTCTGTCTTTTGGTATCCTAAGACAGTAGGTGGCTTGAACACTATGTGGTTCAGGCTGGCTTGAACTCATAGCCCAGGATGGCCTCAAACTCAGTGATCCTCCTGCCTGCTTCCAGTGAAGTCTAGTGTTACACGGTTAAAGCACAGCAGGATCAAGACAGGTAAGAAAGAGGCTGCAGCAATTCTGTAGGGCTTACTGGTCTTAGAACTGTATTTTTGCTCTGAATAAAGTAAGAATTCATTAGCAGGCTTTTTTTTTTTTTTTTTTTTTTGAGACAGGGTCTCGCTTTGTAGTTCAGGCTGGCCCTGAGCTCAGCCTCCAACTCACATCACAGCAATCCTCCTGCCTCTGCCTCCTGAGTGCTGGGATTACAGACGTGAGCCACCAAGCCCAGCACTGTGGTATGTGGTACTGATTGCTGCTGGGCATGAGTCTCCATACCCAGTATTATATGTGGTTAACCAGGGATCAAACCAGGCACTTGCAAGACAAGACACTGGTGAACTACTGAGCTAAATCCCCACCCTGACTAATAGGTTTTGAGCTAAACTGATATTACCATTTTTACATTTGAAAAGGATAATCTAAGCTACTATATTATGAATGGTGTAAAAGGACACTAGTTAGGATCAGGGAAACACTTCAGAAGTCCACAAGAGGGGTGGAGGGGTGATAGTGGTTTTGACTGTGGTGTTAAAGGTGAAGAAGTAGAGCCAACACTCCCTCATAGATTGGATGTAGCTGTGAACTCCGTTTTTGGCTAGAATAAGGATAGGATTGCTACCAAGATGAGGAATGACACCAGGCATGTTGAAGGAGGGCTGGTGGTGAATTTTACAAGTTGCATTTGAAATATCAGACACCTAAGCATGAATGTCAAATGGGCAATAGAAGTGTCAAGTTCAGCAAAGTGATCTTAGCCAGAGACATAAACTGGGATTTCTATACATAAATGTCACTTAAATTCGCTGAATAGCCAAGAGTGCTGGGAGCAGAGGTACCACAATGAAGATCAAGATCTCAGCTCTGAAGAAGCCTCCTAATATCAAGAGGTCAGTGAATAAAGAGGAAAACTAAGAATATTATAGCTTAGAAGTCAAATTATTTCAAGGAGCAGAAAAATCAAGCCAGGCATGGTGGCACACACCTGTAATCCCAGTACAATGGGAAGCTGAAACAAGAGAATGGAAAATTCAAGCCCGCCTAGGCAATTTAGTAATTTAGGAAGATCCTGTCTCAAAAGGGTTGGGGATGTTGCTCAGTTATGAATGCCTTAGGCTTACTCCCCCGGGGCTAAAGGGGACCACAGGGATGCAGAAGAAAATAACCAATGACAAAGTACCCAAGGTAATAAGCAAATTTTCTTTTTTTCTTAACTTCTTTTTCTAAGGTTAAAAGTGAAGACCCAGTGCCTCAGGAAACTAGTGCAAAGCATCAGAAGAGCTTTGACAAAAATATTCACATTTTTAATGTGATGAGTTACCATTTGTTAAATGTACAGTTGTCAAAATATGTCAAATATACTCAATACTATATGAAAATACTTGAGAGAAGATTTTTTAAAAGTGTTAAGTGTGATGATGCATAACTCTAATCTCAGCATTCAGGAAATGGAGATGGGAGGATCACAAATTTGAGACCAGCCTAGGCTACAAAGCAAGCTCAAGGCCTGCTTAGGCTTGTAACAAGACTGACTAAAAAGTCTGAAGTAAAGTGGAGCTGAAGGAGTAGCTCACTGATACACCATGTGTTTAGCATTCACAAGGCCCTCGGTTTGATCTCCAGTAAAAGAAAAACCAAAACTACATAATATAACTCTGCTTAAAAAGCTGCCAGAGCAAGCCAGTAATTCCAGCACCCAGAAGGCTGAAACAGGACTGCCACAAGTTCAAAGCTAGCTTGGCGTTCTTAGTGACACCATATAAAAGAAACCAAATGAATGAATGAATGTACCAGATGATTTCACTGAACATAAAGGATAAAAGGCCTTAGATCAGTGATGGTACATCTCAAGAGCTTTCAATGATACAACCAACCTGCTGTGGTACATATGCCAATAGCTTTGCCACCACTGCAAAAGGTAACCAGTCTCATCTTTTACCTACCTTAGCTCTCTGTCTCTCCCTTTTATTCCCTCTCACCACTGACCTTTTAAGTAGGCCAGATATGGTACCAACTTGGGGCATCTTACTCAAGCTGTTTCAAACTTGAATTCTTTTCCGTACGTTTCGCTAATTCTTTAGGTCTTTGCTCATATTTTTGTCTTTCTTGTTTTTTTAATAAAACAAAAAAGGGACTGACCCTAGAACTGAGATTTTCCAGGAAAACTTCCTGCATGCATCTTAGCTCCTAGAATATTTCTCTGGCTTTCCAGGAAAAATTTCTCCTTATTTACTTCTATAGTCTATTTTCCTTCAAACAATTTTAAGTTTATAAATAAATCAGAATGGCCTGATTCAGCTGAAGCCAGTACATAAATGGCTTTTACCTTACTTTTGCAATACCCTGAAACAAATTACACTAGAAACATCTAAAGAAACTCCAAACACGTTTTAGGTTTGATGTTAATATTTTTTGCATTATGAAACTGAGGTACCCATCTCCTTTTTTGGAATTGAAAACCTAGGGTCTTATGCATGCTAAGTAAGCCCTCCATGACGAAGCTACATACCCAGTCTCATTTTTCGCTTTTTCTGTGACACAGGATCTCCCTATGTAGTGCAGGTTGGACTTGAACTCATCATGTACATGGCCTGGGGTGGCCATCCTACTGCCTCAGCCTCGAGTGCCAGGATTACAGGCATGTGACACACCAGGCAACACAATACACAAGGATTTAAAGTCCCCTGCCCATGAGCCCCAGAAACCAAGTACATTTAGGTTTCTAGCTTTTTCTTACCTGTAAAATGTTCCTAATCCTCTACTTGCCACTTCCACAATTTCTGGATTCCTATTATGTAAAATGAGAGTACTGTTTATATATATCCCCCACAGATCCACACTTCATCAGTTAGATCACAGTTTTTTTTATTAAATATGCAGTGCTGTCATCAGGAGTCAGAAAACGCCAGCTGAGTTCTGCTGTGGTCTGAATGTACATGTCTCCCAAAGTCTTATGTTGAAGTTCTAATCCCCTAGGTGACAGTGTTTGGTGGCAGGAGTTTTGGGAAGTGATTAAAGGCCAGAGCCTTAACGAAGGAAATTATAACTGCCCCTATAAAATAAGATTACAAATGCCCTTAAAAAAAAGAAATCCCAAATTCACCTTTCCCCATGTGAAATGTACACAACAAGAACTCTGACACCAAATCTAGACTTGACAGCTTTCCTGTGAGAAATAAAATTTCCTTTTATATAAGCTACTCATCTTATGGTATTTTGTTATAACAATTCTAAGACAAGCCCCATATTCTAATTCTTAAGTTTTTGTTTAATGTTTTTTTTCATTTTCTCTGTACTTTTATCAATAACTCACCTGTAAACTCTAAACAAATAAAAAATTTCAGTATGTTCAAATGTACTTTTTAAAGATGCACCCACCTACAACACAGACTACTGTTCTCCAGGGCCACTGTAGAAAAGCAGTCCCATGACCTCCTATCACCTCTATCCTGGGAAATCTCCTTTAGCAGGACATTGTTAGGCACATTGTTAGGAGCAAACTGACTCCAATTTGAAATCTACTTAATACATTCCTCAATGTATGACTGTCCCATAGAAGGGCTTAAATGACTGATAATAAAGTCTTAGTCATGGATGGGACAACTGTGTGTGCCACCAGTGAGTGGTTCAAGCCACCCAGCAGCAAGACACAGGAATTATAGCCCTGTTATATAAATGTGTTAATATCCCCCAATACAAATGGGCTTTCTCAATACTCCATTTCTCTACGATCTACTTTTGTAATGATGTAACTCTAAGGTAAGGAGCCTGGTTCAATTCAGCATTCATCCAAGTTAATGCCAATTTTAAGGATATTTGGAAAATCTTTTTACATCAAAGCTGAGTTAACACCAGGGCTGAGTGTGGCTCACAGTAAAGTGCAAACTTAAGGCTGTATGGGGCTTCAAGTACAACGTGCACGTGTAAACAAAGGACAAAGAGGGGCTAAGGATTTAGCTCAGTGGTCCCAGCATCTGCCTGGCAAATTGCAAGATCCCAAGTTTGATCCCCAGTACCACATACTACAATGCCAGGTGTGGTGGCTCACACCTGTAATCCCAGCACTCAGGAGGCAGAAGCAGGAGGATTGTTGAGAGTTGAAGGTTAGTCTGGGCTACATAGTGAGTTCAGGGCCAGCCTGAACTACAAAGCCAGACCCTGTCTTAAAAAAAGGGCAGAGAGCCTGACACAGTGGCACAGGCCTATACCAGCACTCTGGATGGCTGAGGAAGGATTGCCCCAAGTTCCTGGCCAGTCTGGGCTACATGGTTCATGGCCAGACTGAAACACACAGCAAGACACTTTTTAGAAAAACTTTTAAAAGATGGAGGTTTAACATATCAAACCCCTGTATCACCCCTTGAACAGGCTGGGACACATAATATGTACTCCAAACCTACTCTAAACTAGGCTGGGACACATCCTATGTATCCCCAACTGACTTCAAAAGACATCAACAATTTGAACACCTGTGACTCAGAGAGGAACCAAAGTATGAAGTATGAGTAGTGGTACCATGCCTTATTCATAGATTCTTCATATAACCAACAGGGTAAGCAACCAATGAAATACAAAACCAGCTCTCAGGTTGCTGATCATCAATGAACTGAAAAATGGAATGTTAGTCCAGAGATTTAGCTCAGTGGTTCCGGTGTCTGTCTTGCAAGCGCAAGTGCCCGGGTTTGATCTTGGTAACCACATACACCAATACTGGGCATGGAGACTCACGCCCACCAGCACTCAGTACTACATACCACAGGGCCCACAGTCCCGGGCATGGTGGCTCATGCCTGTAATCCCAGCACTTGGGAGGCAGAGGCAGGGGGATTGCTGTGAGTTTGAGGCTCAGGGCCAGACTGAACTACAAAGACCGACCCTGTCTCAAAAAAAAAAAAAGGGAGAGAATGTTAAGGAATACCACTGTTATTAAAGAATTTCTCTTGAAAACTGAAGTTTGAGACTTGGCAATATAACTTTATTCACTTACACAGCAAATGGTATGGCCCAAGAGATGTGCTTTGCTACAAACTTAAAAATAATTTCAAAATACTTTAATGTTGAAATACAGTGAGTTCAATTCACGGTCTTTTCAAATGCCCTTTGAAAATAACTAAAACTAGGCTGGGCATGATGGTGCATGCCTGTAATCCCAGCACTCAGGAGGCAGAGATAGATTGCCATGAGTTTGAGGCCAGCCAACTACATAATGAAACCATCTCAAAAAACAAAAAATAACTAAAATTCCTTTTTTTGTGTGTGGTTGTGAGGACTGAACTTAATAGTCTAATGCATGCCTGGCGAGCATTTAACCATCAAGCTATATCCTCAACCCTTGTTTTTTAGACAGGGAATCACCAAGTTGCCTGTGATGGTCTCCATACTTGGAATCCTCTTGCCTTAGCCTAATTAACTAGGATTACAAGCATGTGCCCAATGCTTGTCATCTCAATACTAAATTTCCTTTTTTAAGATTTTTGTCAGAAGAGCAAGCTCTAGCCAGGAGAGGTAAGACATGCCTAATCCTAGCACTTGGGTAGCCGATACAGGACGACTGCCAGAAATGCAAGGCCAGACTGTATATAGTGAGTTCAAGGGCGCCTTCAACTGTAATGAAACCCTAGTCTAAAAAGGAAAAAAGAACCCCATGGAATACAGCATTAATCCAGCCACCTACCCATGAGAAAAACATCTGTAGTCTGTTACAAGGAAGGAGACCAGGTTTCAAAGCACAAAAGACCTACTTTAATAGAACCAAAAAGTTACAATATTTATTAGTTATCTTATAATGCAAAAACTAAGTCAAGAATGGTAGTGTGCACCTGTAGCCCTAGTTAAGTCAAGAGGACTGACTATGTTCTATTTGGCTAATATAAACTCCATCTCAAAAAACTGGAAAAAGAAAAATTATTCCCAGATTATCTACTACACTGTGCCACTTTAAGAGTGGTGGTGGTGGTTAATTAGCAAAATATACGTATTACAAATCTTCCAAAACAAACTCTCAATCTGTATACTAGTAAAAGTGAAAATTTTTCAGAAAACAAACATACAGGCAGGCTGGGATGTAGTTCAGTGGTACCACGCCTGCCTGGCAAGCACAAGCTCTTGAGTTCATCCTCCTCCCCTTGAAAAAAATAAATGTATATACAATGTATTATCCACCTTAAAAGGGGAATTTCAAGGCAGGCTACCCTTTGAATCAATCTGAGATGCTGGGCTGAGTGGAATACGCGAATCATACAGAAATACTGTCTCACTTCACTGATACAAAGTACCAAGAATAGTCAAATTTATAGACATACAACAGACTGCTACTTAATGGAACTGGAGAGAAGTATTACTTAATGGACACAGAATTTCACTTTTACAGGATGAAAAAGCTCTGGAGATTAGTTACAAATAATGCATTATGACTACAGTTTACTAGTTAAATGTATACTTTTAATATTTTAAAAATTCATTATTCTAAGTAACAAAAAACATATACTGCACAATGCATTTGGTATATCTAAGTATTTTAGACTAGCTAAGTTAAACATATGCACTGTCTCTTATTTTTAAAAATTTATTAGCAGACTGGGCATTTAGCTCAGTGATTCTGGTGTACGCTTAGCAAGCACAAAGTCCAAAGTTCGATCCCTGGTAACCACACACCACAGTCCTGGGCATGGTGGCTCATGCCTGTAATCCCAGCACTCAGGAGGCAGAGGCAGGAGGATTGTTGGGAGTTTGAGGCTGGCCTAGAGACTCACTCTCAAAAAAAAAAAAACAAAAAAGCAATTTTTAAGTAACAATGGATATTATTAGTAATTAATATTAGTCACCACGTACAATGGATCTGTTGAACTCATTTCTCATCTCACTAAAATTATGTCAACACTGACCTGTCACTGGCAACCACTATCTCTGCCCGAGTTCACCTTTTTGGATTCCATATAAACTGAAATTATGGGGGCCGGGGATTTAGCCCAGTGGTTCCAGCACCTGTCTTGCAAGCGCAAGGACCCGGGTTCGATCCCCGGTAACCACTGCTGAGACTCACGCCCAGCAGTAACCAGTACCACATACCACAGCACTGGGCATGGTGGCTCACGCCTGTAATCCCAGCACTTGGGAGGCAGAGGCAGGAGGATTGCTATGATGTGAGTTGGAGGCTGAGCTCAGGGTGTCTGAACCACAAAGCAAGACCCTGTCTCAAAAAAAAAAAAAAAAAATGAAATTATGCCACTAAAAACAATGTCTTCCATGCTCATATATATTGTCTCAAATGCCAGGACTTACTCCATAAAGGCTTACTGTGTATATATATATATATGTGTGTGTGTGTGTGTGTGTGTGTGTGTGTGTACATTAATGGTATTAATTGGTAAACTTTAAAAATGCCTTCTCAAATTAGGTATGGTGGCAATACATATGCCTCTGGAAAGCTGAGGCAGGAAGAAAACAAGTTAGAGCTTAGCCTAAGTAATTGGCCACTTTCAATTTAAAAAGGGATGAAGACGTAGCTCAGTGCAAAGGCTCTGGATTCAATCTCCAGTAAGGTCAGCGGGGTGTTGAGGTAGGATTACTGTGAGTTCAAAGTCAGCCTAGATCACACAATATAAGACCACCACAAACCACATAGCCAAAACCCTGTCTCAAAAAGATTTATTGACCATTCCCATCTGAGCAAGTTTCTTTCTTTCTTTTTTTTTTTTAAAGGTTTTTTGAGACAGGGTCTCGCTTTGTGGTTCAGGCTGGCCCTGAGCTCAGCCTCCAACTCACATCACAGCAATCCTCCTGCCTCTGCCTCCGAAGTGCTGGGATTACAGGCGTGAGCCACCACGCTCGGCACTGTGGTATGTGGTACTGGTTGCTGCTGGGCATACCACAGCACTGGGCATGTGGTATGCTGGAGTGAGTCTCCACACCCAGTATTTTATGTGGTTACCGGGGAATCGAACCCGGGCCCTTGCGCTTGCAAGACAGGCGCCGGAACCACTGAGCTAACTCCCCGGCCCCAAGTTTCTTTATTTTTGAAAGAGTCTCCAACTGCCAAGTGAACCTCTTGCCTAGGACTCTCAAGTGCTGGGATCACAGCTACACAACACCATGCCTGGCTTTTGCAGGTGTATCTCACTAGAATACGAACTCTAAAGCCATGCATGGTGATACATGACTGTAATCCCAGCACTCAGGAGGGTAAAGCAGTATTGCTGCCCATCTGAGGCCAGCCTGAACTACACAGACAGACCCTGTCTCAAAAACAACAGTACTCTAGAACTATCGATATCCTCTAGTTTCTGTACCACCACCTAGCAAATCATTCACTGCAGGGTTTACTGACATGAGTAGTATCAAATCTGTTTTCAAACTCGTTTACCTCCACTAGGTCAAGGGATATAATAGGTGTGGCCTTCGGAGAAAAAAGAGACCATAGTGGGAATAATGCTTTGAGAAGTGGCAGTGGCAGACACCCGCCCAGCCAGGGAAGAACACAGAAAGATTACTGGCAGGATTAGAGAACAAAGAATACATCCAGCTCAGGGCCTCAAATGTAGAAAATATTTAATAAATTATTTCCTCCCTAAAGTGAGGCCAATCTCAACCATGTATGAATTAAGAACCAATTTGGTAGATCCAAGGTAGAAAAATTTAAGAAATCCACCAACAGCTTGTTTCATCACACTGCTTTCCTGGGAATATGTCTGGCATACATACAGAAAGTGCTTCGTTTTGTCAAGTGAATGATTCTGACAAATAACCTAACTAAACTTTACCTATGTTGAAACTGTGATGAGAAGGTACAGCATATGCCACCCCACCCCAAGTCCCAGTTCACTTTGCAGCCTCAGTTGTCTGTGGATTTTCCCTTAGAACTAAGTTTCTAGAATTTTGCAGAAGCCAAGTTTTAAAGTAGCCAACCTGAGAGCATTTTTTCAGTTCTCCTTGCTCAGGCAGATGCACCAACCTGTATTATAACAGGTTGCTGTACAGTGTGTAGCTTCCTTGGTCTTAGTTCTGATGTTCCTAAAGTCCTAAGATCCCTAATAAGCTGCCAAACTGCCTTGTACCTGAAGCTTTATTAACAGTGTCTTATTAAATTATGTAACTACAGGAGACATAAAATACTTAGGGTTTACACTAACCAGCATTTTTCTTGACCATCTGAAATTCACAATTTCTCAATTTGCAGGTGCTCTAGAAATATGAACCCTGTACAGGACGTTCCCCCAAAGATGACAAATAGTTTTGACAAGTACACAACTAAAGAGAGACAAGAACTCTTCCTTGCATGCATTCACCCCTCATCCTCGCTGTGCAGTATCCACTGGTCCTTTATGCCCAGCATTCAAAAGCTATTACCTAAGGATAAGCTAGGAAATGCTGGTGGGACCATTCAAGTGTCCACTGAATTTTGGCAGACCTACAGAAAGAGGTAGTGAAAGAAAACCCAAGGAGAGCCAGGGATGCAGCTCAGTGGTTCAGCACCTGGCTGGCAAGTACGAAGTCCAGAGTTCAATCCCCAGAACCACCCACTCCCCAAATATAAATAAAAAAATCACAAGTTATTTCTGACCTACAAAACAGCAAAACATCCTGTCCTCTCTGGTGAGAGCCACAGCCTCATTTTTCCCTATGGCACAAGAGAGGAAAGCTGACCTCTTTCCTTTTGTTAAAACTCTTCCCCAGAGGTAAATTAGGATAAACATATTGACTGGTTAGTTAGAATGCTAACTGTTTGGGTAGGCAGTGATTATTTCTCTGATACAAAAGCTCTCTAAACTACTGCTAAGCATTGTAGCTGATTTTCTAACCAGTGGAAGAAGTGTTCACTGGAATAAGGCTGCCTGCTCGGATTCTTCTCCATAACTTTTTTCCCATTGGAAACTACAAGTCCTATCTTCAATAAAGACAACAGCTGCAGTAATAGTCTCCCAAAGCCGATATTCTTAAACTTTATACCCTCCCCTTCTCTTCAAGGTGCAAAAACCCAGAAACAAGCCCAAACAAGAATTCTTTCAAAGCACACATACCCTAAGTTGAAAAATCATTTATTTCACTGGAAAGAAAAAAGTGATCCAACTCTAGGTCTAATCTTTGGGCCAAAAGAAACCCAAGAGCAGTGACTCTCATCGAGGTCATTCCCAAATCCAACACCCACTGGAGGCAGGAGGCAGGGAGGAGAAAGCACGCCCCCCACCCCAGCTTCTGCATCCAATGAGGCCTGCTGGGAAAATACAACATGAATGGGGAGCTACAGAAATATTGAACAACAGCAAGAATAGGATAATGGGCACAAGAGAGGAAAGGAAAGGAGGTCTGAACTTAGCAAGGTAAATTAAGGTCCATGGTTCCTGGGGGACTGAATGCACAGAGCCGAAAACGTCCCGGAGATGGGGTACCAACGAAGGGTGTATTCTCATGCACAACCGCTGCTCGGAATTTCAGCCCACACACATCCCACCTGAAAGAGAGCACAATAAGGGGCTTTACAGCAAAGCTCAAAAGGGCTTTCCTACACAAAACTTTAAAGAACATCTTTATAAAGTCTGATAAGTTGACGCTTCTTTTAAATGTACTTGCACTCTTCCCCAGTATCATAATCTAAAAGACTCAAGGCCAGAGAACTGGGAAGGTTAAACAATCCCACATTAAGGCCTCTTCATTAAATAGCAAATATTCCACCAGAGTAAAAGACATTCCATTGCTCTTGACGTTAATGTTAGCATTTCCCAAAAAAGGTAATTCTGTATCATACTGTCATCAATGAACATAAATAAAGGGAAAAGGTTCCAATTAACTCTATGGAGTAAAAAGGTAAATAGTGTGTTTCAATCTGGGAGTTACTGTGGAGGTCCAAGTTAAATATCATTCAAGGACTAGACAAAAACAGCTCAACTAGTTGTCCAAATCAATTAGTTAAGACAGAAGGACATCCAAATCTACCTAGGGAACAAATTAACTTTTGAAAAAATGTACTAGAGGGCAGGTATAAGCTACAACAAGTCACTAAAGTTTCTGTTCCAGTCCAATTGTGACTTCCTATCCAATGGATCTAGGCAAGTCACATACTTCTGCCTTAATTGAAAAGATGACAAAAAAATCACCTTCACTCTCAGAAGATTAAGGGAACAATGGTAAAGTTTGGGACACACTGGAGGTTACTCTAAAGACTTGAGAATGACCTTTTAAGTGCAACAGGAATCTCAAAACCTACCGCCCAAAGCTGGCAAACATCAAAATAATATATTCAAATAGAGCCAAATGTATTGTGAGGCCCATAATGTTTGGTAGAGGAAAAGCCAGAGGACTCAAGGTATAGCTGGTGGTTCAAGAGTATTAAATGTTCACAACTACTGGTGGGAAGATGCAGGGAGTGATCTGCTTATGGCAAAGCTCCCAAACCTGAAATCCAACACTACCAAAGTAAAACTAATACACCTGTATGTATATTATTATATACCTTGAGGGAACATCCAAAAAAACACACAACACAAACAGTCTGTCACAGGACAGATTCAAGGGGGCACTCTCTTGGAATGAACCAGAGCCCAGCAACCAAGTTGGATCTTGGAGTCCATGCCCAGACTTCCTTATTGAACTTTGTAAGAGAGGTATGTTCTGCTTCTCTCTGCCCCAACTTGCCAAGTATATTCTATAAAACATAAGGGCGGGACTGTTCAGGAATGTCAGAAAAACACTCCAAGATTAAGATGACACCATGTTTGTGTTCTTCACAGTAACTGGGACTTGAGCAGTGATGACCAGTTAATTGTAGTTACAGAATTTATCATTAAGAGGTCGTATCAGACCTTTCACAGCATGAAGCACACAGCAAACTTGAAGACCATAGTAATGTCACACCACTAGGAAATTCAACAAAGGCTCTGAGAAATAGCACATCTAAGATTGCATTTCTAGGTCCCAGAGTGTGACATAAGATTCACCAGCCTATCATTCTTTGTTCTTCCAGGCACAATCACATAGACTCCCATTATCAAAAGCCCTGGAAAAACAGCTGTGAGGTTCAAGGACATTTACTTACTTCTCCCTGGACTTTTAACCATGCTACTAACTTCAAAATCCTGCCAAAAGCAAGCAAGCAGGGCAGCCTAACTGGAGCCCTTTAGGCTGCAGAAGGGATGGCAATACTACAACAGGGGACAACCCACCACTCTCACCTCAAGCTTTAAAAGGCTGAGTACCGCGCCCGATCCGCATACTGCTCCCGCTCATACCGGGCCATGTCGTACAGGGAATTCCGCGCGGCTGCAGAAGCTTGGGACAACTCACTCTCATGCCCGTAACCGTAGCCCTCTCCAACAGTAGGGACTGGGCCTGTAGCGCGACGCAGGGGGCTCCGATCCCGCCCGTAATATGAGGTGGAAGCTGCAGTAACAGCAGCAGCGGCTGCTGCTGCAGCAGCAGCTGTGGCAGCAGCAGCTCCTGAGGTCGGCAACAGGTGTCTATCGTAGGGATCGAGAGAGGTGGAGGTGAGGTGATTGGCCATGGCTGTGTTCTGGACTTGTGGCAGCTGGGACAAGGTCTGCTCTGCATAATTATATGCAGAAGCAGCTGCAGCTGCCACTGCCTCATAAGACCGGGCAGCACGGCAGCGCTTGTAGTAGGCATCGAGCGCTCCGTACGCGTTGTTGTAATACAACGAATCCCCATAGCTCATGGTGTATGGCGTACGCACTGCTCCGTACTGCTCATTATATTGCTCGGTCAAGTCTGCCACGCGGCCCGAACGATCTACTGGACACTCTTTGGACCAGTGCCCCTCTTTCCCGCACCGATAGCAGCCGCTCTGGTCTCCCATCCCGGGCGCAGTCCTAAGCCGGCTGGTGGACAACTGCACGTGCATTCTTTTGCCTTGAAGAAACAGACGCAAGAAGGGTTGCTATCACTCTTAGTCATAGCCCCAAACCCTGCCCCAGCCACTGTTCATAATGGTGGCTTTACCTAGACAACTCTTAATCCAGGATTCATCAATGCCAAAAAGATTGAAGAAAAAAAAAAAGAAAGAAAGAAAGAAAGAAAAGCCCAACATATAGATCTAATATAATAATCTCATTCAGGCAAACATCAATGAGATGAAATTTTACAGCTATGACACCATTTTACTGCTTAACAAAGAAACTACTCTAGGTCAAGAACATTTCATCCATAGCCAAGTAACTGAGCAAAAAATCTCCCCAACAGTTAACTCAATAAAAGAATTAAAAATAAGAATGCACCACAAATTTCTGACAGCTCCAATCTTCACTATCTAGACTGGCTTCATTAAATATACAGTTCAGTTTTACCTCCCCCACCTCAATTAAAGACAATGGAAAAAAAACCTCTTAAATTACCACCATCTGAGTGATCAGGATTTGATCCAAGGTGTAGAAGGCAAGTTTCAAACTCTATCTCTGGAAAACACACTCAAGTACCAGAGAGGCTTGGTTCTAACAATTACTCTAATAAGGATTCTTTAGTAACCCTCCAATAAGGTCAAAGGAAAAATGTGTGCTGTTCACAAAATGCCTTATTTTGGGGAAAGAATATGATAAACTAGAAAAAAAGAAGCTAAGTAGAAAGTGAAGAATAACCAGTAATACTACACAGTCAATCAAAAATACTCAATTTGGCAATATTAAAGTATCTTTTCTTTTTCAAGAATGTGAAATTCTAACATTCATCTAATTTTTTTCAATCACAACCTATTTTGAAAATTTAAAAAATGTTGCTTCTGAAAACCAAAGAGCACAGAATTTTTGAAAAAGATAAAACTAAGCTTCAATGTACCCGATCATATAGATGCAAACAGATGGTTAGAAGCCAGAAGAGTCAACAGGTGGTTCCTCTAATATTAGAGAAAGTGGTGAATACTCTCAACTTCACCTGCAAAATCAAAGTTAGGTTTCAAGTAACCAGAAAAGGGAGTGGAGGGACCAAGATGACAAATAACAAATATCTCAGTTTAAACAACGTAACTGTAAATTTAAACAGCAAGTCATTAAAAGAACTAAGACAAGCGATTAAATACTAAGTACCTAAAAGGACGAACCTGTGCCTGGCTTTTGCCCAGGGGGCCACTTATGCATCTAACAAACCCAGAAAAAAACAAGTGCAACCAAGAAACTAACCTCATACATTCAAAGTGCAAGAGCAGTAATAAAGCTTATCTAAAGGATTTGTCAATTCTAATGCCAGAAAGAGATGCTGAACCTTTAAAAAAAAAAAATCTGAAACAGATTTTAAGTGGGCAAATCAGACTTTGTATCCAACACTGAGAAACTAAAAGGGGGAAAAAATCAGTTTCACATGTATCAGTGCTACACACAAACACACACAAACACATACATACACACTCCCCTTTATAAGAACAGTAAGAAATGATACCTTGTGGGACATGGTGGCACAAATGGATCCTAAATTTAAATCTTGACTGAACAACTTAGAAGAAACCCACCTCAAAATTTAAAAAGGGGTAGGGGATGTAAGTCCTGAGTTTAACTACCTGTGCTGCCAAAAATAAATTAGGTGTGGTGGTATATGCCTACAATCCCAGCACTTGGGAGTCTGAGGCAAGAGGATCACCACATGCTCGTGGTGGGCTATATAGCGAATTCAAAGATAGTCTGAACTACAGTAAGATCTTGTCTCAAAATAAATCAAAATTTTTAAAAAGGCCATTAGACAAAGAATATAGCTTAATGCTAAGACACTGAGATCAAGCCCCAGTAGCAAACCCCACCCCCAAATAAAGAAAGCGCTGTAGACATAACTCAGTGGGAGACCACTGGCCTAGCATGTGCTGAGGTCTGGAGTTCACTCCCCAGCACCACCACGAAAAAAGAAAAGAAAAGAAAAATAAACTATGAAAAATTATGTAGGGGGTAATTTGTTTTGGATCAGATCACATTATCTTCCTCATCCTCATCTAACTGCTATTAGCAGATACTACCTTCCATGACCAAAGCGTGCAAATGTCCAAAAACTAGATACCATAGTATCTATAACCCTCCACAAGAGCAACCTTTGTTCCCCATTAAGTTATAGAGAAAATAATTCTCAACTTGCCAATTAAGGAAGGAAAGCAACTAGACCTGAGAGACCTGTGACATTTTCAAAGAAAATAATACACAGCAATGCCCTTGATACACAGAGCATCCATTACATGAAAAAATATGATACTCAGACCTCCAAATCTTAAGAAAACCTAATTTTGGAGAAATGAGCAACAAAAATAGCACTAAAACACAAGAAGAGTATGGGGGGGAGGTTCTGTCTTGCTCATGTTAACATGATCAGAACCCAGGTTTGAAATATTCTCATTAGTTATGGGGATACACTGTAATTCAAAAGTTAATTACAACCAAAGGGAAAAGGAGGTGGAAACAGAATTCGGAGCTCAGCTGGCAACTCAGTACCAGTTAAGTTTAAATCTTAAAGCAAGATATATTTAGTATCTTCCCAAATAGTTACAATCCACACCATCCATGCTACCCCTACCCTCTAACCTCCCCCGCCCCTGCATAAAAACAATGTATCTAATCAACGTTTCAAGATAACAATGTCCACAAAAATATTCAAAGATGTTAAAGTCAGTTTAACCTAAAAATTGTTTTTCTGGTCTTGTGTTTAGGCAGAGTCTCACTATGCAGTCCAGGCTGGCCTCAAACTTGTGGTGACCCTGCTGCCTCAGTCTCCCAAGTACTATGATTATAGGCAAGCACAATCATGCTTAGCAAAAAAAGTTTAAGAAATGCCATTACTGCCCTACATTCCTATGCCTCCTCCCCACACTCCAATCATTAGCCTTTTAATATTCTAGACACTTTCCAAACAACCTTTCAAACAGTGCTAATGCAAAATCAATTAGAGCTGTGCCCTTTTTAAAACCAGTTATCTTTACTGAAAAGCTAAGAACTGGCTGAGGTAAAATAGGAGATCTTTACAGGAGTTTCACTCCTAATTTGTTTTTAACTGGTTCCTTGCATATCAAATACTGCATTAGATTCACACTGAAATACAATGTACCCTACTACCCAACAAAGGAAAAGACAAAATAACTGAAAGAACTCCCTTCCTCCTTTTCTTGGCTGAGACAGTCTCACTGTGTAGTTCAGGCTGTCTGGGAACTCACAGCAATCCTCCTGCCTCTGCCACCCAAGTGCTAGGATCAGAGTTCGCCACCACGACCAGCTTAAGAACAAAGGAAATGTTAAATGAGAGGCATAAAAGCCTTAAAGGCTCCAAATGAAAATCAGTTTTTTTTTTTCCAGGAGGCTTAAATTGATTTAAGTAGTCTCCAAATCCCATGCATGCTCCATTTCAATTAGTCCATTGCCCACACGTAACCTTTTGCTAACATTTCTCTCTCTACCCCAAACCTCTTTAACCAACTTTTTCTGTATATAAATGTTGTATTCAGCTCTCTACCCAAAGAGTGAATGGTTCACCTTGAAACTCAGTGTTATCAAGGCCCCTGATGGCCTCCACTGCATCCTCTGCCCGCTCCATGTGTACAAAGGCATAATCTTTCACGATGTCACATTCGATGACTGGACCATACTCCTCAAACTTGGCCCGAAGCTCTTTATTGGTACAAGTAGGGCTGATGTTGCCCACGTGCAACTTGGTTGAAGCTTTGCTCTTATTCTTGCTGGCTTCCACATTGATGTTCACCCCATGTAACTTGTAGTGGTGCAAATTACGGATGGCATCCTCGGCAGCTGTCTTGTCTTCTATGTGCACAAAGCCATAGTTCTTAATGATGTCACATTCCAGCACCTTCCCATACTGCTCAAAGAGTGAGCGGATCTCTTGTTCTGTGGCCTCCCGAGGTAAGTTTCCAATGAATAGCTTCACCATCTCGACCCAGCCTGAGAGAGAAGGAACAAGATTTCTAACAAAAGACCTTGGTTCACAGCACCTTTAAAAAAAAAAAAAAATCACTAATACCATCTCCTTTCACTCTAGTGTGTATTTCCAATTTTCTGGCTTTCTCAAACTCATACCTCCACATCACAATCAAAAGGAAAATAGGAATGAAAGGAGACCTACGATAATACCTACCACAGAACCTCTAAAAAAAGGAGAATGTAAACTGGGACCCTAAGGGATTTAGCTCAGTGGTTCCGGCACCTGTATTGCAAGCCTAAGGACTTTGGTTCGATTCCCCGCTTAACCATATACAATACTGAGCGTGGAGATTCACACCCAGCACAGCAATCAGTACCACATAGCACAGTGGCGGGGCCTGGTGGCTCACGCCTGTAATCCTACCACTCAGGAGGAAGAGGCAGGAGGATTGCTGTAATGTGAGTTTGAGGCTGAGCTCAGGGCCAGCGAAACCCTGTCTCCAAAAAAAACAACACAAAAACAACCAAAAAACTGGGACCCTAGTCGTCAGTAAACAGACACCTCCAAAAAAGAGAACACGAATAAGTGTAAAAGTGTAAATGAATAGCTGAGGGATACTCAACTTTGCTGTCCACAACTTCGCTGTGAAGACAATTAAACTCAGAAGTTTAACTGCACTGGGCTTGCTGGCTGCCTAAAACTACTGTATACGAACTGACTTGTCCTCTAGTAATAATCTCAGAAGCCACCATTTCCGGAGAAATGGGCCTTGTAACAGCTATGTTTAGAGTTTTTTATTTTTAAACTATAGCCGCGAGACTCGAGTCAGAATAGGAGGCATGGAGATTACAGAAAATGTTGGGAGAGGGGAACGCCTCTCTAAAGGTATCTTCCCACAAGCTCCAGCGTAATGGAAAAACGCATAACTGGAGATTTCAGATTCATTTGCTAACAATGTTACACTGCCTGATAAATTGAGACAAGTTTGTAAGTACTAAACTCAAAAGAAGCGGAAGTTAGCTTAGTTGAAAGCAGAGTCAAGCGGGGCGCAGGGCAAGGTGGAAAAAAAGCAAGACATTCTCGAGGTGGTGGGGGAAGGGCTGCTTTAGGCTTACCGCGCAATGTCGAGGACCTGAAGTGGGTTCTCAGGGAGGGTGTGCAGGCTGCAACCTCACTAGGACACCCCGACGCCCAAAGAAATAAGGTCTAACAAAGCAAAAGACAGACAGTGGGAAGGCTCGGAGTCTCTCACCGCACAGAAATCAGCAGGGTCTCTTCCTCGCGGCGCGGACGCTTCTGACAAAACGCTAAAATGGCGGCGACCGCAGCAGTGACTCTGGGTAGAGAGGGGGAGGTGAGCCTACCACAGGATTGGCCGTTCAATAAAGTCAAAGGCAGGCGTTCCCGAAGATCCTCTTCCAGATTGGCTACCGTGAACGCCAATTACCTGAGAGGCCTGGAAGAGGTGGAAACGTCAGTAACCCCGGAGCTTTTATTCGGAAGCCAATAAGCACCAACTTAGAAAAGCCGGACCCATTGATTGGGTAAAAGGTCCGCGTGAGGGAGGAACCACAAACGTGGGCTTCAGGGCGAGGTGCGGCCCGCCATGAGGCGGAGAGAGGGCCCTGGTGTGGCAGTGTTTCGCTTCATGGCGCCAACTTTATTAACCTTCCTTCCACATTTCACCACTTGCATATGCTCGCCCTAACAGTATTCCGAGCTCCATTTTACCATCTATTCCAAATTTTTCCTTCGAAATTCCCAAACGCCACATCCTCCCAACCTGGATGCTGTGGACAATAGGTTACACAGACACATATTCTATGTAAGAAAAACAGAGGCCCCAACTGTAAAACAACTTTCTCCGAACAGTAATTCATACTGTACCCCGCCCCAAGCCTCGCAGCACCCCCACCCTCAACGCGCGCCAAAACAAAACCAACCCCCAAAACAAAACCACCTCTGAAACAGTCAGTGGCCCCCCCTGGAGGGTGTATCGCCCCAGGGAGTTTGGAGGAGGATATTACCCAGGAGGCACTGAAGTTCCCCCAAGAAACCAGCCTCCCTCCCTCCCTCCCTCCCTCTAGGAACCAGGAATCTTTCCTTCAGGATCCAACTTGAACTAATATCTGTGTAACTATGGAGACTGCAGACAGACCGCCACCACCACCCTCCCCTGAGAAAAAACGGGAGCAGCAAAGGTTTTTGTTTTATTGTATTTTATTGGGCGCCATCAACCAGAGCTGTAGATTTAAACCCTCTAAAACCGACCTTAGAGGGAAAAGCATTGTCACAATCAACTTTAAACAAATACAAACATTCTTCACAGGATCCAGCTCTCTTACATTCTCGTTCTCACCCTTTGGCTGCTTTATTAATCCCATATTCACCAAGTAAATAACTTCATCCTCAAGACTTTTTGCAAAGCAGCTTTTGAAGAGTGAAAAGGCAATGGCGAGGGTGCAAGTGCTGGATGGAAGAACTTAAGAGCAAACAGGCTAAAAGCAGTGAACTGTTTGTTGATGAGGACAGGGATCATCTGGAGTTTAGATGACACAAATAGAACATACTATCACCCAAGCAGCCATAAAAGAACAAAAGGAAAAAAAGGAGAGAGGAGTTTTAGAAAGAGAAAGGTAAAGCCAGAGCATTGGAAAGAGTGAGTTTCAAAACCCGCGATTCAGGAATACAATGGTAGAAAACTGGTCAAGAACTTTTGGACGAAAAAAGATCGCTAAAAAGTCAAAGTACAATAAGCTGACAGACGTGGTCCACTTCAATGTGGATTCGGATGGATTTCTAAGTTTAAGTAAAGGCCACATCAAGTAAAGAGGAAAACTATTTTTGTTAGTTTGCTGCACATGCCCTACCTAAAGATCCTGTCATTAGGAAGTGATAATTCAACCTCCGCCAGAAATCTCCACATTTTGATATTTCAAATTTTGTGCAGCAACAGCCTGGGATAAAACTTTCTCTCAAAATATCATATGACTTCAATTGTTCTGTGAAACCAGAATCTACAGACCCAGAGGACCAGGGATTTAGCTCAGTGGTTCTGGTGCCTGCCTCTCCAGACCCAGAGGGAACACTAGGAATGCAAATCTTAGGAGGATCACAATTCATACTAACGTAGTAAAATGAAGACTACTGATCTCCTTGTGTCCTCCCAACTTAATTACTTGATTTGTCTTCTAAAGCCTCGTAGATCTACTTATATCTGTTTGCAAGTCATCAAAGTGAATGAGCCACATTAAATCATCCCTTGCTTTTTAAAACCTACTACTGTTTAGGGGATTTCAAGTTTCTCTTCCCTTAACTACAATACCTTATCCAATCTGGTTCTTGCTAGAAACTCCCAATGTATTTAATCAGTATTAACCCTCTAGATACGTTGGCCTTATTATTCCAAACTCATTCAAATTGGTATATTCTTTCTTTGGGCCTAAAGGTATCCTCTACTCCATTCAATGCTGCCTTGCAACTCTACCCCATGAATCCATGCTACTTTTCAGAATACTTAACTAATATTTCAAATTCCATTTGTTCACTTTCTGCCCTTTTCCTGTCCTAGCAAGGACTTGTTCTTATTCCATGCTGTATCTTGAGTTAGAACTGTAGTTGGCTTATGGAAGGTACCCAAGTATATGTTGACTAAGTTAACAAAGGAATACATGGGCCGGGGATTTAGCCCAGTGGTTCCAGCGCCTGTCTTGCAAGCGCAAGGGCCCAGGTTCGATCCCCGGTAACCACATAACAATACTGGGCGTGGAGACTCACCCCAGCAGCAATCAGTACCACATAAAGTGCCG
>PVIR01018499.1:21248-33417 GCA_004026965.1 Petromus typicus | reverse complement strand
AAAAAAATGATTATTATGTTCTAGGGTAAATGGTTATAAAAACACCACTTACGGGAACTGGTATTTGGAAAACAGTTTGACTTGATTCTTTTTTAAACTTTTTTCTTAAATAATTTTTATTACTGAAACTAAAAAAAAAAAAACCCTTAAAGTGGTGGATAGAAGCACACTTTCTGTTGTGTCTTTAAGAATAGTTGAATAATAGCTAAAATTCTTTTGGATTTAGGGATTTATATATCACATATAGTTATATAATGTCTCCATGATAATTTTTTGTACCTCTCATTGCTGTATTTTCTGGAGTTAACATTTTCTGGCAGAGTAAATTTAGAACTTAAAGAACCCTTTTCTGCTTATGTAGGTAGGTAAGAATCCTTCAGGGGGACCACGGATGTAGCTCAGTGGTCCGTGCCTGCCTGGCAAGCATAAGGTCTTAAGTTTGCTGGTACCACCACCACCACCACCACTACACACAAAATTCCTTTGAGATGTCCCCTTGATACTCACCTTTCATGCTTAGAGCTAGAGACTTATTAACAAGGAAAGCATGGCAGGCTGATCTCTTAGGTTAAAGGAAATGAACTCATTTATGCTTTGATGGAGACTTCAAGGGTAATCCACCATTCTTTGTCACCCTTACTAAGTTCTCTAGTATCTGTCATATTTTTTGCTCCTTTCCCACTAAATCACCTCTTCTATCTATAGTCAAACCATACTTCTATATAATGATTTACATTTTGGAAAATATGTGAACTTGAAAATCACTGAGAGTGCGTCTCTCTGCATTATTATAATATTGGATATCTAATCACTAAACCATTCTGCTGCAGTTTAGGAAGAAAATTTGGATTCTAATGGGTCTTTGCATTTACATAAGGATGCTGGGTGCAGTGTAGTGCCTTAAATTAGGTGATAATCCCTGTTTTTTGTTTAGTACCTTAGCTTAGCCTTTATATTTAAAAAGCATTTGCGAGCAAACATGTGTAAAGTGTTACTGAAAATGAAAGGTTTGCTATGTCACATTCAGTGAATCTTCCCAGCAGTGCATAAAATAAATGCCCTTCATGGAGACTGTAGCATTAAATGCTACAAAAGCAAAGCTCCTGCTTAATAGTATTAGCTGTTCTCAGCTATACTTAGGGTAGTAGCTCTTCCTTTTCTTTTCACTAGGATACCCTTAAAAAAATGTGGGCAACTGTAGTAACTGTTAGCAACATTTCAAAAGACAACACAATTTCAAAATTAGCTAGGTTAATATTAAAAATAGTCAAGTAATATAGCTCCCAGAGCAGGATTTAATATTAAGGTCAGTGTGATGCTTATTTCCCATTAAATTTAAGTTTAATAAGCTGTGATAAACATCTAAATAATGAAGATTATTTTTAAAACATGAATAACTTATTAAACAATCTTTTTTCCTATTGAAAAAATATTTTTCATTTTCTTCTATACTAATGAGCAACAAACTTGCAGAAGTAAGTTTTGGGAATTAATTATTTTGTTAAATATTTATAACTCCTATAACTTCATAAATGACAGAAATCCACATCAAAGCAGAAATATATAGGTGGTTTGTAACTCATTATTAATTGAGGGATTATCCATGGTAATAACATTAAATGATCAGTTTAAGTATATGCATGCTTACATTCACACACATATACACGTGTTTTAGAATTTAACATTACATTTTACCTAGAATGTCTGACCATTTCCACCATCTCCAGGCCTAGCAAAACCCATACAAACCTTTGTCAGTTTTGGTCCAAGGGCTAAAGGCCAGCTTGTACTTTGCGTACTGAGTCATGTCCCTCATTGTTCAGAGTGTCTCCTTCGGTTTGTGTAATAAAATTATCTCACACAAACCATCTCCCTTTCTTTAAGCTTAACTTTTTCAGCTCTTGTTTTCTTTCAGCATAAGGAAACAATTGAAGAATTGGACGTAGGAGGTGATAATAAAACAGCTGTCAGCTAATAAAATTGCCATGTCCATGTTTTGTACAATGTTTTGTTCTTAATTAGATTTTCTTTAAAAAGCAAATTTATCATATGGTGTTTTTTATATGGCAATAACAAAGGATAAAATTGATAGACACAGAAATAGGATAACAGACTACCAGGGGCCTGGGCAGAAGGAGTAATGAGGAGTTTAATGGGTAGAGTTTCAGTTTGGGAACTTGGAAAAAAGACTCTAAAGAGAGACTGTGATGATGACTGCGAAGTGAAGGAACTTAGTGAATTAGTACTGAATAGCACATTTTCAAGTTGTTGAAGGGGTAGATTTTCTGCTATGTATTTTACCACAACAAAAAATTTTAAAAAACATAAACTTATCAAGTGATTGACACATAGGAAGGAGAATGAATAGCTAATATGTTGGACAAGATATTATATTTTTAAAAAAATCTTCATACCTGGAGTAAGAGGTTCAACTAGATGTGATTTAATAGTGATAAATGTTAAACTTTGCATTTATGCTTCATGCTATGCAGGGAAGAGGAATGATCTGAAGGTGATACATGGGCCACACTTCAGTTTACAAACTGTACATAACATCTGCTTACAGAGAGCTGTTTTCAAATTAAAGACTCTATTGGGGGAGGCACAGTATCTAATTGGAACATGTTACAGTTTGCCTGGCCAGACCACACCTAATAGTACCGTTATCTCAGGCATGAGCCACCACGCCCAGCACTGCGGTATAAGGTCCTGATTGCTAGTGGGCATGAGTTGCCACACCTGGCATTGCTGTATGTGGTGACCAGGGATCGAACCTGGGCCCTTGCACTTGCAAGGCAGGCACCAGAACCACTGAGATAAATCCCAGAGCCTGAATTACTCTTTTTAATAGAATAATTGTATTATTTTTAAACCTTGATAATTTGACATTTTAGAAAGATACAGCTGGGTGGGGGATTTAGCTCAGTGGTTCTGGTGCCTGCTTTGCAATTGCAAGGGCCCGGGTTCTATCCTGGGTAACCACATACAACAATGCCAGTTGTGGAGACTCATGTCCACCAGCAATCAGAATCACATGCCACAGTGCCCTGCTTGGCGGCTCACACCTATATTCCCAGCATTTGGGAAGCAGAGGCAGGAGGATTGTTGTGAGTTCAAGGCTGGACTCAAGGCCAGCCTGAACTACAAAAGTGAGACCTTGTCTCAAAAAAAAAAAAAAAAAAAAAAAAAAAGATACAGCTGAAGATTTGCAAGGAAAAAGCCTGAGTGGGGGAGGGGCTCTCCTAGGAGATGATTGATATGATCATTCCTGTGTCTGGCTGTTACTGCAGGCTCTGTGCTGGGTGCTCACTGAAAATTGTAGACTAGGGCCTCGAAATGGCTTCTGTGAGGCTTGGGCTTCTTAACAATCGGCAAATGTGTTCTGAGAGGGAGTGTTTCAATTGTGATCATTCCCGGAGATCTGCGAGAAAGCAAGGCTTCTCAGGACCCAGCTTCAAAAGACTCAGAACCTCAATTCCACTGTACTAACCTGGACGAGAGAAGGGCAAATAGTAGCCCAGATTCATAGGGAGAGAAGTAGGATTTTACTCCTTGGTGTAGGAACATTATGCATGTACAGGGAGGAAAAGAATTGCCTGGGCCACTTTGAGAGACTCAGTCTTCTGCGTAGGTGTCCGACAGCAACATTAGGTAACATCTGCCTGTCCTGATGAAGGGGACGGACTGTGGTACCATGATTTACCTTCCTTTCCCTTTTTCAGAGGTAACTGTGCTTTGGACCTTAGGAGTGAAGCTGTTGTTGAATTAACAATGATGAGCTGACAAGGTTCAATTCAGCAAATAGCAGCTTTGTTAGACTTTCACAGTGAATGAGGTACTAGGGAAAACACATACAGGTGTGCGCGAACACACACACACACACAGACACACACTTATTATTAACAGACAAAAAACCTGAGAAACCTTGTGGAGACAGGTGATCTAAGTGCGAGCTCAAGGGTCAAGAGAAATTGTTCTAGCGTAAATATAGCATTTTTCTTTGGTAATGTTGTAAGAGCCAGCCAGGGCTTCGGAAGCCGTCCTGCACTACAGGGAAGTAGGCTAGCTTCTCAACATACAGAGAGCTTCCGGCCTCCTTAGCCTAGGACAGCATTTCTTGCATTTAAATGCACACGGGAATCACCTAGAGACCTGTGAAAACACAGATTGCGAGCCCTGACCCCATGGTTTCCAACTCATTACATGAGATGGGTCTGAGAACGTGCGTGTCTGGCACGTGGTCAAGTGACGCTGAGGCTTTGCTCAGCTTTGCTGGCTAGGTTCACAGGAACCTTGTGCAGAGAGCCGCTGGGTCCCAGCATGGAAGCAAACTGTTCTTTTTGAGAAGAGGAGAATTAGGAGAGGGGCCAGGATGTCATGCCCACGCTTTATTTTGTTTTTACAAAGTCAGGGGACTTCCTCAAAGCTGACAGGTTTGCACATTGGCTGAAGTTGGTTGATGAAAACAGCTTGCCAAATGTGCTATTTTTACTAGCAATTTTTTTTTAGGTTTTTTGAGACAGGGTCTTGCTTTGTAGTTCAGGCTGCCCCTGAGCTCAGCCTCAAACTCATCACAGCAATCCTCCTGCCTCTGCCTCCCGAGTGCTGGGATTATGGGCGTGAGCCACCACGCCCGGCACTGTGGTATGTGGTACTGGTTGCTGCTGGGCGTGAGTTTCCACACCCAGTATAGATATGTGGTCACCGGGAATCGAACCCGGGTCCTTGCTCTTGCAAGACAGGCGCCGGAACCATTGAGCTAAATCCCCGGCCCCAGCAATTTTTTAATATATAAAAATGATATTGTAAATTCTCATTTTATCTGGTACTTGATTCTTTGCTTAATAATTATTTTTTAATTCTATACTAAGTTAAAAGAAATCAGAAGAGGTCATCTTTTAAACTGTTGAAATTTTTTAGACGTATTTCGTGAATATAGTTTTGTATTTTTAAACTTCACAATTAACTAGAGAGATATTAGAACTGTGTTAAAAAGTGTAATTAAGTCCAAATCCATTGTTATCATACTATTTTAATACTGAAGTATCTGCAATGTCTTTTGAAATATTTTAGAAGTAATAAAATACATTTCAGTGGGGGAACTTCATGTTGGAAAATGTTTATTTGAAGGACACAGAATATAATTTAGGAAGGACTTTGATGACATATAAACACATGAGCTTATAATTTGAATAAGTCAGGTCTGTCTTATTCTCTAAGTAAAGAGAATGACATAGAAATAAAACAGTTATTCGAAAGAAGAAAGTTGTGAGGGAAACGGACTAGAAAAAGAGTTGCCTTTAGTTGAAGGGAGAAAGACAATGCTACAAATGAGAGAATTTGTCTTTAAAGAAACAAGAGTGCTTGCTTATTAGATAAATGAATTCGTTTGAATGAGAGATTATGCTGACATTTTCTAACTGCCACACCTGGTGGTAGATGACTGTAATCTCATCATTCAGGGAGGCTGAGGCAGGAGGATGGTAAATTTCAGCCCAGTCTAGGTAATTTAACAATTTAACAAGATTCTGTCTCCAAAAGAAAGAGGAGAGGTAGGCTGAGGATATAACTGAAGGTGAAGGTCCAGAGTTCAATCTGTAGTAACTGCATAAAGCAAAAACAAAACCATTCAATATCATAGCCTACTTAACATAAATATCTAACAGTTAAAGAAACAGGAAAAATTGTCATTTTTTCAGTTTATTTGCATAATTAGTTTTACAACTGTTAATTGCTACAAGTAATAACTCAGTATATTTTTATATTAAATTAATGCAAGCTGTGCATAATTCTTTCCCATCTGTAGCTGTGTTTTGGACTAATATGGCTGTGCTGGTTGACTCTGCCTTCCCTGTCCTTGCTAACTCACAGCTCACCTTGCTGGCTAGTTTTCCTTTTTTAGGAAATCCCTTCTTCCTTCTTATTTGTTGTACATTCCAGTATCACCAAAGGCAATGAATTTGAGATTACAAAAAATTTTTAACCTTTGAAAAGCTAATTCTTGTCATCAATTTTGAGTTTTAAAATTCTCATATAAGTTACACAGATAAAAGCTAAGAATATTCAAATTAAAAAGTTAAACCGGGCCAGGTATTTAGCTCAGTGGTTCCGGCACCTGTCTTGCAAGTGCAAGGACCTGGGTTTGATCCCCATTAACCACATACAACACTGCCGAGCATGGAGACTCACCCACCAGCAATCAGTACTGCATACTGCAGTGTAGGGCGTGGTGGCTCATACCTGTAGTCCCAGCACTCAGGAGGCAGAGGCGGGAGGACTGCTGTGAGTTCAAGGCTCACCTGCTACATAACTCAGGGCCAGCTTGAGCAAAAGTCCTTGCAAAGAGTACTTTGCAAAGCAAGACCCTGTCTCAAAAACAAAGTCAGTCTGTTACTTTTTAATGCTTCATGTTGTTCCCATTTAGCGTGGTATACCCAGTAGAAAAACAGTCTCCTACATTTTGTGTGTAGGATCTAATATATTAGAGATGGATAGAACTAGTTTTTTTGACATGTAGTCTAATTCTGATTTTTTTAAAAATGGATTTTATTGGTGCATTTTATATATATATTATGATATCATTAAACACTGAAAATTTGTACATGGCACATCTTGTACATGACACATCTTCATTCTCATTTTTCCACATTCCCCTGTCCTCCCTACAACCCCTGCCCATATATATATATGTATATATATAATATACATATACATATAATATATATAATATATAATATAATATAATGTATAATAATATAATATAATATATATACATATATATTATATATTATATGTGTAATATATATATTTTAATATGCATAATATATATTTTTTTCTTTGCCTTCTTTACTTTCCCCTACCCTGCTTTTGCTTTTCCCTTTGAACATTTTCTTCCTATTTCACAATACTTACTATTCTTACTATACATTCTGGACCTTATTTACATCTTAAATTTCTCACACTAGAGAAATGATATATTTACACATCTGTGTTCTATTTGTTTCACTTATGAATACTTAATTCTGATATAATTGGTAGTTTATAGTGACTCCACTTATCTATTAGAATTTTCAAAGTATATTAAATGAAACTCTTAGGGGAAGGGGGTTGTAGAGAGGGCAGGGATATGGGGAAAATGAGGATTAAGATGTGTCATGTACTGGTACAAATTCTAAATGTTGATTAGGATCACAATGTATATATAAAATGTACTAATAAATCAATTAAAAATTAAATAAATAAAAAATAAATAAAACCTTTCTAGTTTACTTTTGGTTTCCTTTCCAGTGCTTATTAACTCTGCTGTACTTTGATACTCATAAATTGGCACAGTGAACTGGGTATTATGTTTAAAATTTGAAAGGTCTCAAAGGTGGTTGTTTTAGCTCTAGGATATCCTGGGTGACAAATATATATGTTTGAGGTCAAATATGATAGACAAGATTTGCTATGTTGTTATATTTAGCAAATAAGTATCTGCACACATACTTATTATTTTCTAAGATAATAATACTTTTAAGATTTTTAATATAATTCTCTATGCTAATGGATATAAAAATGGGTTACTTAGGCTTTGCTTCCTTTTTTATTACTATGTATATAGGGGGTGAGGGTTTGCAAAGTGATTGGGGGAAGGGGAAAAATGAGAATCAAGTCATGTCATATTCTGGTATAAACTCCCAATGCTGAATGCGATGATGATGATGTGTATTCATAATGTACCGAAAAGGACTTGAATAAAGAAAATGGGTTACTATTTGGTGTTTAATTACTATAAAATTTCTCCACTTTTGCAACTCAGATGATCATGTCATTTTTTCTATGGTAAGTGAAGAATGATATTACTAACTGTAAGTTACATAGTCAATTAGTTCAGTGTGAGACAACCACTTGAAACCTCTGTGTGAACAGTTAGTACATAACTGGACATAATATGCCATCTCTTAAAAATACTGTAGAATTATAAGAACATTTCTTGTAAATTCTCATAAGGAAGAAAATCAGTAGTAAAAAGTAGAAAATTTCTTGTTCTGTTTTGCACTGTTATGTCTATAGTATGTTTCTAAAGTCTGTGGATATTTTGATATGAATATTATCTCTGATATTGTGCCTTATGTTTATCATCCAGAAATATCGAGTGCTTGGATACATTGCAAATATTCGACTGCTTGCAGAGCTCTCCAGCCCCTTTGTGAATCAGCGGTAGGTTACTGATATCATTGGTTGTTTTATTTTGTTTTTGTTGCTTATTTTTAGTTTTAAGAAACCTTGACTCCTCGGATGGTAGAGCTACCACACCAACAATGAGAATATGTGATATAAATGATTATCATTGCACAAGTGAGAAAAATGAGTCTTGGAGAGGTGAGAGTAGTGTTCTGGGTTTCCCCAGCTAGTCACTGGAAGTTCTGGCTTTTGATCCCAGCTATCTCTGCAGCATGGCAGTGCTTTCTCATACCTGGCTCCTGGGCTTCTTGCTACTCTTAATTCTGTGTGCTTCAAGATGAACTATGCACTGATTCTTAGAATTCAGTGGCATTCTTCATGGGAAAAAAACAAATGCCACACTCATTCATCTTGGATCTAGTTTATATTCCCACAGTTAACTTCCTTCTTTCTTCAACTTTTGATAGTAATATTGTCTTAGTCTCACATTTTAAAAATATTTTTAAAATTACTAACTACTTCAATCTCAAAGATGCGCTTTATATGTAACTAACAATATATAATATTGATAGGCATTGCTAGATATTTTTAACCATTCCAGCCATTTTTAGGACTATGATTCAGTAGCGTCATGTGGTTCTACAGCAGATCTCTAGAACTTTTCATCTTCAAAATTGAGATTATATCCATTAAGCATGAACCCCGCCCCCCATCTCTAGGATTACTTTATCTTCTTCATGTGAGTGGCATAGTGCAGTATTTGTCCCTTTTGGATTGGCTTATTTAGCTTCCATAATGTCCACAAAGTCCATCAAATTCCAGTGAGTGACAGGATTTCCTTTTCTAAAGCTGCATAATGTTCTCTTGTATTTTTCTCTAACATTCTTTTTATCTGTTTGGCCGTCTGTGGGCGTTACATTTCTTGTACTTTTTGGCTCTTATAAATAATGCTACAATGAAAATGGGTTTTGTATAACAAATATCTGTTTGAAGCTTTTTGGATATACATTCAGAAGTAGGATTGCTGAATTTAACAGTAGTTATGTTTTAAATTTTTTGAGAAACTTTCATACTGTTTTTGAAGTAATTACAGTGTTTTTGGATCTCTTTCAACAGTGCACAAGGTTTCTAGGTTCTCATATTATTTTCTGTCTTTATCATTGTGGCTATATTAACAGGTATTGGGTAAAAGCTCATGGTTTTGATTTGTATTTTTACTGTCATTTATGATGTTGAGCATCTTTTCATATATTTATTGCCATTTGTCTATCTTCTTTAAAGAATTACCTATTTACACCCTTTGCCACTTTAAACTAGTTTATTTGGCATGTTTTCCAAATTGTAACATCTCCTATGTAGTCTGGTACTTTAAAATTAACTTTACTAGCACATTTTAAGTATATATTATAATCACATTCATCATTGAGAATCTGTACCTGTACATGATATATATTCTGAATATTAAACCTTTTATCAAATATATGACTCAAATATCTTCTCCATTCATAGATTGCCTTTTCATTGTATCTTTGATTTTTTTTTTGATGTACAGAAGTTTTAAATTTTGATGAAGTCCTATTTCTCTTTTGTTTTGTTTCCTGTGTTTGGTGTCATAACTAAGAAATCATTACAAAATTTAATGTCCTGAAACTTTCACCCTCCATTGTGTGTGCTGCTTCATCATTATTTTTTTTCTAGAATTTTCATAGTTTGGTCCTAACTTTTGATAATTAGCCCATTTTGAGACAATTTTTTTGTATGTTGTGTAATGTAATAGTCCAATTTTATTCTTTTGAACTATGTTGAAAAGATCATCTCTTTCCCATTATATAGTCTTGTTTCTTGGTGCCCTTGTTACAAATCATTGGCTATATAAGTAAATATCTGGGCTTTCTATTTTGTTCTATTGAGTGTGTGTGTCTCTGTCTTTCTATCTGTACCACCCATCTTGATTACTTTGCCTTGGTAGTTTGTTTTCAAATCAGGAAGCATCAGGCTTCAACTTTATATTCCTTTTCAAGATTGTATTGGTATATGGTGTAGTGGTGCGTGTTGTAGTTCCAGCTACTTGTGTCACTGAAGCAGGAAAAGTCGTTTGTTTGAACCCGTCCTGGGCAATTTAGTGAGACCTTGTTTAAAAATTTAAAACTTTTTAAAAGGTGTGGCTATGCAACACAATAGTAAAGTGCTTGCCTACCACGTATGAGTCCATAAGTTCAATCCCCAACACTGAAAATAAAAGGATTACTTTGGCTATTCCTGTAAGATTCCATATGAGTTTTAGAATATTTTTTCTATATCTGCAAAATAATACCACTGAGATTTTGAGAGAGATTGTGTGGACTGTGTAAATTTCATTGGATAGTTCTATTTTAATAGTCCTTCATCTTCCTTTTCCATGTATTTGTATCTTTAATTTGTTTTAGGAATGTTTTAACTCTATCAATGGACAAGCCTTACCTCTTTGGTCAAGTCTGTTATTGAATATCTCATCCTTCTTGAGACTGTTGTATATGAGATTGCTTTCTTAATTTTCTTTCAGATTTGACTGGTCATGTTTTTCTACATTAGATTTATAGAAAGGCTGCAAAGATATATCAAAATATCCTTATATACTTCACTTTGTTAATTTTCCTGTTGCTAACATGATACATTAGCATGAAACATTTGTCACAACCGTGAAGCCAACACTGGGACATTTCTATTAAGTAAACTCCAGATATTATTTTATTTTATCAATTTTCCCATTAGGGCTCTCTCTGTTCCAGGATCCAGAATACCACACTACATTTAATTGTTTGTCTCTCGAAATTTTTGGAGAGGTGTCTCCGTAGTCATTTTGGCCTGTAAGAATTTCTTGATCTTTGCTTGCCTTTCTTGACCTTGAATTTTTATTAAAGACCAGTGGCTAGTTTTCTCATAGAAAGTTCCCTGATTTGGGATTTGTGATACTTTTCTTTTTTTAAAATCTTTATTGGTACATTACATATACGCATCATGATTTCACTCCATAATGGGGATTTGTACCATTATGTGATACTTTTCTAATATGAGGATAAATATGTAGGATTTTTGGAAAGAATCCCATTGAAGCAAAGGACTCGTCATGACTTCTGCTGGGTACTTGAGAGCCCTGTGACATCACTATTAATGTTTGCCTTCATTGCTCGGTTAAGGTGATTTTTGCCAGGTTCCCCTACTGTGAAATTTTTTTTTTTCCATACTTTGTTCTTTGAAAGCAACCTTTGAAGTGAATCAGCCTTCAGGGTTATGAAGGAAGCAGGGAGCCGAATATTTTTGAAAATAAAATTATTGTTGTCATTTGTCACTTTCATCATTTGACAAGACATGGATTCTTCTCCTCTGAGCTGTTTAGCTGCCCCTTCGCTTCCACATCTCTATGGCTCAAGTTTAGGCTGCAGGATCTCCATTTTCTAGCCAGTGTTGTATCCTTACTGTTTGTTATACTTGTGATTAATCTTATCTTTTCCCTTTTATTTGTTCACACATTTAGTTTCTTCACAATCTTTATAAAACTGATCTACTGTACAAGTCTTAAGTCTAAAGCCCAGGGAAGACTTTTATGATTGATTATGTGTAGTCTTTTGTTATTTAGTATAGGGATAACACAGAACTGAAGGTCTCAGATATAGCTCAGAGTTAACCCTGTATCAAGCCTTATGAATATTTCGAGGATGTTGGTAATCATGAGGCATCTAGATGTTTGGGGCTATCAACATGACTCCCTGCATTCTTTTTTTTTTTTTTTAGGTTTTTTGAGACAGGGTCTCGCTTTTGTGGTTTAGGCTGGCCCTGAGCTCAGCCTCAAACTCACATCACAATCCTCCTGCCTCTGCCTCCCGAGTGCTGGGATTACAGGCGTGAGCCACCACGCCCGGCACTGTGGTATGTGGTATTGGTTGCTGCTGGGTGTGGGTCTCCACACCCAGTATTGTTATGTGGTTACCGGGGAATCGAACCCGGGCCCTTGCGCTTGCAAGAC
>PVIR01018499.1:0-21148 GCA_004026965.1 Petromus typicus | reverse complement strand
GGCCCACTCCCTGCATTCTTTTTGCATTGAGTACACTGTAGAACAAGACTGCATGGAAGCCCTGCAAGTGATGTGTGTACATAAGTATATACTGCTGATATTGGAAGGAGCCCTCTTAGTTATGAAATAGCTCCATTTAATACTCAGTGACGTGGCTTGTGTGGCATTTACCAATTAGCCTGGCTCACTTGCCTTTTTTGTTGTTCTTGCTCTTTTGACTCCCAGAGAAGGGGAAAGGGTTGGTGTTTCCTTCCCAAAGCAAAAAAGGAGAAATTGTAAATCTTCTCTTCAACTTTTTCTTGGTCAGAGATTACGTAAGTTCTACTTTGTTTTTCAGTGTTTCATGTATTTTAATCTCTTCAAAAAGATTGTTAGTTCCTTGTGCTTGAGGCCATTTAAATGTTTTTAAGAAATAACTTTCTGTAATACTCCAAGGCTGATATAATGTGAAGACATATAGGAAAGAATATGTTCTTCGGAGTTATAAGATACGAACTCAAGTCCACCTTTTCCCACTTAGCATTCTATTTGTATGGAAGATGACCTAACCTCTCTGAGCCTCAGTTTTATCACCTATAAAGTTGTACCAATACTGTGTACAGGCCTCATGGTTTGCATGAGGATTAAATGGAACCATGTATGTGGAGCACTTGCCGCAGTGCTTGTCATTCAGTCTGTATTCAGCAAGTGCTAAATGTAGTCCACATGTGAAAACCTAATAAACACTGAAATGCAGAGCATAGTTTGTATGTGTGTTATCCATTTTGTCACATCTTCTTTATTTCTGTTTAACTTATTATAATCAGATTTCTTCTTCCATTTTGGTGGGACTATTTCATTAGAGGCACTGATGGCTTCTAATGTTTAAATATGATAAACTCCTTTTAGTGCCTATCACATCTGCATGGACTTCAATATGTTGATCGCACCCTTTTAACCCCAAACTTTATCTGCTTTCATCCCACTGTGCTCACCTGGCTCCTTGTGTTTCTTTGACCATCCTCTGGTCTTTTTTCGTAAG
The DNA here is from genome assembly GCA_004026965.1 of Petromus typicus. Classification (NCBI taxonomy): domain Eukaryota; kingdom Metazoa; phylum Chordata; class Mammalia; order Rodentia; family Petromuridae; genus Petromus; species Petromus typicus. Next base: position 20,127 of record PVIR01018499.1, on the reverse strand, counting down.
GAGCAGCTCCTTAAATGCTGACATTTCCCAGCCTCTCTTCTGGACCACTGCTCTTCTCTGAGCTTCTCCCTGAGTGAATTCTTCCCTCTTTTCTCATAAAATTCTTCACCTCTTATGTGTGCTCATCTTGGCGCAATGAATTCTGTATGAGTTTTGGAGTCAGAAAACCTCATGTTGCACTTCAAGTTGCCCCTTTGTTGCTATGACCTAGACAGGTGTATTAGTAAGCTTTCTTATTGCTCAGACACAACACCTAATATCTACAGCTTAAAGAAGGAGGGATTAAATTTGCTCATGGTTTCAGTCTATGATTGGCTGGCTCCAATTCAGAGATATCCTGGTGAAATAATGTGGCAGATCAAAGACGCTTAGTTCATAGGGGCCTGGAAGCAGAGAAGGGGAAAATACCAGAGAAGAATAGGCATGGAACCACACTTAGTATTCAAGGGACCATATACGTATCCAATTTCTTAATCTGGAAAGTTGACATATTAAGATTAACAGTCACAACCTACCCCTTGTCAACTTCACAACCAAACACATGTCCTTAACCAGAATCTCTAAAGACACAACAAGTTCTTATTCTGCCTAACATAATCTCTTCTACAACCAGAAATGCAATAATTCTATCTTCAAAATCTTTTTTTTTTTTTTTTTTTTTGAGACATGGTCTCGCTTTGTGGTTTAGGCTGGCCCTGAGCTCAGCCTCAAACTCACATCATAGCAATCCTCCTGCCTCTGCCTCCCGAGTGCTGGGATTATGTGCGTGAGCCACCACGCCCGGCACTGTGGTATGTGGTACTGGTTGCTGCTGGGGGGAGTCTCCACGCCCAGTATGGTATGTGGTTACCGGGGATCGAACTTGGGTCCATGCGCTTGCAAGACAGGTGCCGGAATCACTGAGCTAAATCCCCAGCCCTATCCTCAAAATCTTATGTTGCAATATTTTTCAAAAGCCCAAGTATCTTCTGATACTTAAGACAAGCTCTTAGCTGTGAAAAAAACAAACAAACAAAACAAAACAAAACAAAAAAACAAACAAAAGTACAAGTTACATAAGATGAAGTTACAAGAGCATGGATAAACATTCCTATTCCAAAAGAGGAAAATAAGTCGGGGTAGAACAGAATCAAACCGAAGCAAAATCAATTCTCAGCAGGGAAAACATTAAGTATTACAGCTTCATATCTGTCACCCAGGGTATACAGTGGTAATATGTGAGTTCCAAAAGGTATGGATGGTCCCACCCCAATGGTCTTATCAGTTACTGCCTTCAAGACCTCTCCTTGTCTAGCTCCATTCCAAGGCATTCTTGAAATCTCCGGTTTCCTGAAGTTTCCACTACACCTTTGGCTTCGTTCTGCAGTTTTTTAGTACTGCCATCTCAGAAGCTCCTTCTAGACCTTCCTTTGAAATCTTGGTGGAAGTCTTCCCGACCTCACAATTCTTAGATTCTGCATGCTGGTAAAATGAGCATCTTGCAGATGACACCAGGTTTGCTGTTAGGCATCCTTAGAAAAGGTGGTGGCAGCCTCTGAGAACTTGGATGGCTGAGTGGAGAAATGAATCTTGGGGAACCAGTTCCCTAGGAGACCTTTCTTGAGCAGGGGTTCCAAGAGCTTGCTTCTAAGAAGAAAAATTGACACTTGCCCTGATCTGTCTAGTAACCACATCTCTTTTTAGCACCAACTTTCACATAGTTCTTTCTGGGTCAAAATTTATGTTTGTCGATTTTTTTCTGCTTTTCCCTTTGTCCTTAATTCTCTTTACTAATTTGGCTAAAAGCAGTCAGTGGTACCCATGCCACAGCTTGATTGTTAGGCTGCCTTGGAATTTTGTCTACCAGATTAATTAGTCCATCACCATTAATCTCATTCTTCTGCAAAGTTTCAGAAGATAAAAATGTAAAGAAATTTTGTGCCAGAGATGAACACACGTGGCCTGTAGTCCAGCTGCCAATGGAGTCTTCACAGTTGAAACCTCCTGAGCCTGGCTTTTACCATCTGCATTCCTGTCAGCATTTTAGCTTTCTGAGCTCTGATCAGAATCACCCATCAGGCTCAGTTTATAACTTTCTAGGCTTTTAAAAAATACCATATCTTTAAACCTTTCCAAAGACACCACCCCCCAAAAAAAACTAGTTCCAAAGATTCTAAGTCACATAATTAGACATAGTCACAACAAGGTCCTCACTCTTGTTACCAATATTCTACATTCTTGTCAGCTTTTTCATCATGGAGACCCAATGCTCAACATTCACAACTTAGGGAAGTAAAAGTTGAAATTGTCCAGTTTGATTCCATGATCAGCTTGTACTGTGGCAGAAGAGGATGGTGAATCATTGACACTGATTAGTTCATGGCAGCTGGGACATAGAGCAAGGGAAGAGTGCCAAAGAGGAACAGTATTTACTCCATAAGATGTCCCTTCATCCAGACATACTACCAGTGTACTATACTAATCTGCTGAGCTTTTCTTAAACCAGTGAAGTTGCTATATCAGGATTAATGTTCACAACAAATTACTTAACATCCCTCTGCCAAAAATGTGTTCTCTATACAAAACAAAAACAAAAAACTCCTAATATTTTGTTTTCTTTATAGTATGATTAACTTTTCCTCTCCAGTGGGACATCAAATTCAAAATAACCGAAAAAATGAGACAAGTTTCTCTCTGCATTCTCTTGATCCACATGTGTGGACCTGTTCACTTAATTACTCCTGCTTGACATATGGGAATCAGCTAATACTTTCTTTCTCATCTACAGGTTGTTCATTACTAGGCTATATCATTTCCTAAATATTTCTTACTCTTGCAGCCTCTCCTCCATCTCTGCTGTTGGTGCCCTAGTTCATCATCTCTAGCTTGGGCTGCCTTACCAGCCGCTAACTGTACAGTTCAGTAGAATAGTCACATACTGCAAACAGGTTATATGCCCTTCATCTAAAATGCTTAGGAGCAGAGGGGTTACAAATTTCATATTTTTTAGGAGTCTTGAATATTTGTACATGCATAATGAGATCTCTTTAGGGAGGAGACCCTAAGTCTAAGCAATCATTTATGTTTTAAATACACAATTTACATAGAACATAAAAGTAAATTAGATATGTTAGATAGTAAATTTAGATATGTTAGTGTATTTGTATTTTAACTCATATTCTTGATTTTCATCTATCTATCTTTTCTAGTGAGATGTTTAAGATATTTTGTCCTTGTGTAGTTGAGTTGTTTCCATGTTATTGGGTTTTTAAAATTTTTTGTACATTTTGACATACTTCATCATTTGTGTAGATGATAAGTATTTTTCTCCCATTGGATGATCATCTTTTCATTTTGCTAACAGATATTTCACAGAAAAAGTTTTAATTTTACTGAAGTCCAACTTATCATTTTTTTTTCTTCTATGATTTGCACTTCTGGCATTATATCAAACCATCACCAAACCTGAGATCACTCAGATTTTGTCCTGTTTTCTTCTCAAAATTTTATGTATGTTTTACATGGAGGCCTTTAGTCCACTTTGAATTAATTTCTGTGTGAGGTATAAGGTCTCTCCTTAAGTTCATTTTTCTAAATATGGGTTTACAGTTTTGTCAAGAAGATATTTTCTCCTCTGAATTATCTGTATGCCTTTGTAAAAAAAAAATCAGTCAAATCTATTTGTGTGAATCTCTTTGTGAGCTTTCTCTTCTGTTCACTGATGTATTCTTCTATATTTTCTCCAGTGCCATGCTGTCTTGATTACTGTAGCTTTATAGTAAGCTTTTGTAGTGGGTAGTGAGTCCTCTAACTTTGTACTTTTAATATCAGGTTGGTTATTTAAGGCCCTTTGACTCTCCATATAAATCCTAAGGTTGGCTATTTAAGACCCTTTGACTCTCCATATAAATCCGAAGGGGGTGATGGCTGACCTCTAAATAAATTAAACAATAAAAATAGAATGGTTACTTTCTCATGTTGTGGAATATAGGTGATGTGTCTTTCATTCTCTTTTCAGGTGGTTTTTTGAAGTTCTGAAATATCCCAAATTTTCCAAAGCTAATGTCATCAATGGAATTCTCATGACAGTGGTGTTCTTCATTGTGCGGATTGCTGTAATACCTCCTTTCTATAGCTTCTTTTGTTCCGTGTATGGAACAGAACCCTACATCAGACTGGGATCTGTAATTCAATATTCCTGGATCACTACTTGTATAGTTTTGGATGTGATGAATGTCATGTGGATGATCAAAATCTCTAAAGGATGCATCAAAGTCATCTGTCTCATGAGACAAGAGAAAGCCAATAATAGTCTCCAGAATGGAAAACTTGATTAAAGGTGTGGTTTGTCAAACACCTTTGCTTAGATAAGCAATCTCCATTCCTACCCAGCACTATATGTACTAATAGGATGAATTGGCATGTTCTTGTGCTTCCTTATGAATTACAATTGTTATCCAGGATTTCAGTGTCATATTTTCTTCTTTTTAGAAGAAACTAAAATTTAGTCTTTATTCTAAGATTTTTCTCTTTTATTCTCATTAAAAGCATGGATAAAATATTAATGTTTTAAATAAAAATTATAGCTATAGTGATGAATGTTTTCAGAAATCTCATAGCCTGCATTCATATTTTTCTCCATGGAAAGATGACTGTGATAATCTGGTACAAAAGTGCTACCAGTTTTCCTGAAAACATGGGAGCTATTTTTAAATCTGTAAATAAAACACTCAACCTTTTTTGCATTCTACTTTTTTCTTATGTTCAACACATATATTGGATTTTATTTCCAAATTGTTGAAATGATATTTTCTCCAGGCTGTTAAAAGTGATATTTTCTATTTTAGATATACAACCACCTATTAGTGATCAAGTATTTTACTCACTTTGAAGATTTTTCATTAGTTTGATCATGGAATATACTTCCTGGATTTTAAGATTTTTTTTGAGATGTCACTTATTTCTGTTTTAGCATTTTACCAACTTCTTTTTATTTTATAGTAAAGCTTAAGGCACATATTATGGATCTTCTCTAAGGACGAGGTTCTTTGAGGAATATTCATTGACAGATGACTAGGTGAGTGATGGTGAGCTGTTTAGAGCTTCCAGTGATGCAACAGCACTGCTGCATGTGTGCCATGGGTTTGCCACCACTGCACTAAGCTAATATGTAAAGAAATCAGTAAGGAAAAAAATTATAACGTTGTTGTCTATTTCCCTTTCTTTTTTTTTTTTGTGAGAAAAATATTGTTTTTAGATGTAAAATCTCCTGAGTTCAGACATAATCTCCTGACATAATCATTACAGGCTTATGCAGTATGTTTTTGTCACACTAACATAGGCCTCTTCCGGACCAAACCAAAATGACAAAATAATCAGTATTCATGTTTTACTCATTTTATATGCACACTTGCTTACTCAGTACTTTGAAGGTTTTGAGCTTCTCTCTTTCTTAAAAGAGCAGGAGGGAATAAGACAACTTACTCCAGTCATTCTGGGTATCAAAATTATTGTCTTACATGAAAATAAATGACTCTGTGTGTATGTGTGTGTATTCCCTTTGTTTTTTGCAATCATAACATAGAATTATTTAACTCTTATTGCCTTTATTTATTTTTTTCAAAAACTTGACTTTAATGATTGTTCTTAACCTAAGGAAATAATTTAATTCAGCTCGTAGTAAATACTTGAACTTAATTGAATTCAAAGCAAAAGATTTAATCCATTCACTTTTCTGATTTGAAGGAAAATGTTTGATTCACTTTCATTGTGTTATGTTGATGAAAGGTGAATGAAAGGCTGGATGTCATCAAGACTTTTAATTTAATTTGATTTGATTATCCATTGTGGGAAGAGCCTGATAAGTTCTAGAACATTTAAAGATGGGAATTTAAATCTCAGTTAATAACAAAATGATGACATGAAATTGATTGGCTTATAAAGATACATTTATTTTTGACAAAGTAATGTAAAATATACACATTTGTTTTTAAAGCAGCTAATATATTGATAATTGATCATTAAATTTATTGATGTCTACATTGTACTCACTTAAATAGGTATTGGTTGTCTACTGGGTGCGGGTGTAGAAAAGAAAGTGATTTTATCTTGTTCATGCTCTTTTGCAAGAAAAGTGGCTTTTTAAAAAAGGAAGACATTTATATTATAAAACTATTTTGGAAATTCATTCCTTTACAAAAATAAACCTTGAAATAAATGTTTTGACTCCGTGGATATTTCTATAATTCTGGACAGAGATTTTGAACCTACCATCCAAATGATACAATATAAAGCTCTGTTAGTGAGTTTCCAGGTAGTAGTTTCAATTGTTGTTTCATGCTGGAAATGTCATCTTTACATTTCCTTCATGTTACTTTCACTGGGGGTAGAGATGCTCACTCCCAGAACACTTAAAATAGCAAAGTTTCATTTACTGAACAGTGACTTTTTCATTTACTAAATGACAAACTTTTGCTAGACATCGTCAGTGTTAAATATTTTGGCTACCTGAATTAACTTTGATGATTATATTAGGCATCATGATATTTAACAATTCTGAAAGAATTATTTGTAGAAAATCAAAGCAAACTGGTATACATTTATAAGCAATTCTATTTTTCTAGAAAAGATTAGTGACAACCTGAATGTGTAGTATCCTAAAAAATAAGTTATTGTGAAACTTAAAAATGAATGAAATTCAACTAGTAACATGCAGGATCATGGATCATGGATCCTGCATTAAAGATTTCATGAGAATTTAAAAATTATGAGCTTCAGTTTATAAAGTTTTCATCCTTATGTGTAAGTTTTAATAATTCTTTGCATTTATTTAAAACTCAATGGTGGTTTGTAAGAGTGCAAAGTAACTCAATCATAAATTACCCCATAGATGGGGGCTGGGGAGTTAGCTCAGTGGTTCCAGTGCCTGTCTTGCAAGCGCAAGGGCCCGGGTTCGATTCCCTGGTAACCACATAACAATACTGGGTGTGGAGACTCACACCCAGCAGCAACCAGTACCATATACCATAGTGCCGGGCGTGGTGGCTCACGCCTGTAATCCCAGCACTCGGGAGGCAGAGGCAGGAGGATTGTGATGTGAGTTTGAGGCTGAGCTCAGGGCCAGCCTGAACCACAAAGTGAGACCCTGTCTCAAAAAAACCTTAAAAAAAAAAAAATTACCTCATAGATGTTAACAAGTTTTGATTCCAACTCTTATTTTATTTCATGGGCTAGTTCCACATTAAGAAAAGTGAGGTGTCTCATTATCATCTTTAAGAGTAACTTTGCTATATATTTTTAAGATGACCCACTGCTGTCTTCAGAGTTTTAAAACTGCCTAGTTTATAGGTATTTGAATCAAATCCTTTTCTAAATTTTAATAGTTGACTCAAATCAAATTTTACTCTGGTGTCAGTGGTTAATTGCATACTTCCTCTGAGTCATACTGGACAGAAGAGCCAGCTTTACTGTCAGCGGCACTATTTACTCTTATGCCTTTAGACATATTCTCGTGGAGATGCAGAGGGAAGTGTGATCATAATGGGCATATTTCTGCTTTTTCATTTTTAAGGGAAACACATGGTCCAAAAGATCCCATTAAATGTTTGAACTGATTTTGATTTTCATGTTGCTCTTAACTCCAAATGTGTAAATATGCTTGTGAATTGGCTTTTTAGTCAGATGTTAGTGCAACTGAAAAACTTCCATATTGTTGACAATTACTAGTTGTATTTCATAGAAATTTCTGCATGTGTTTGGGATTCCAGAAGAAGTTGACATATCACTTTATCAGAAGTATGGTGCGGTTTTCAAAGGTAGGAGCCGGTGCAGCAGTGCACAGACACTCTGGAGGGGCACACACCTCCCAGCCTTAACCACAACTGGCTTACACTCCAGCTTCTGACACAAACCCCATGCGATGTTTGTAGCTACAAGAAAAGCCGACAGGATCTGGAAGAGATATAAGACTGATTTTCCCTTTAAAAATGAAAACCTCAGTCTAGAAATTTTGTCTCTGAATCCTTCCAGTCCTTTGGTTTCTTTAGCCTTCTGAAAGCCTGGACTTTATCAGTGCCTCCTTCCAACAGGCCAGCACCTTTCTGTGTCAGCTTCTGAGACTTCCCATACATCTGTAAGCTTCCCAGTCTCTTGTGGCAAGGTTAAACATTTACAAATGCTTAAAAAGAGCATTGTTGTAAACTCAATAAATCACAGAGGTGATTGGAAGCTATTCAACATTTAATAATACCTGCTTACCACACAAAGCAAAGCTAATTATGCTTTTATTTAGAAACATGTAATCTTTTTCTTAAACTGGCTTAACAGTACGATTTTTAGTGTGTAAGCCAGGGGTTTATTCTAAGCATTTATATACACCATGTGAATGTTCTTAGACCCTGAATCAACAGGAAAGAGAAGGGAATTAAGCTGGTTATGAGGTGGGGTGAGGCTTGGGTTGCTGCAAAATTATTTTAGAGTAATGCTCTTCAATAAAGCAAACTTTGTTCTGGTTTAATATTTCTTTTACAAATAAGCTGGTTAGCTTATGGATTATATGGTGTTTTCCAGAGTACAATGCTTGAACCCTACTTTTTTCTCACCCATATTTCAAACAGTCCCCATTTGCTTTGATAATGTCATTGCATATTGACCTGGTAAACAATTCTAGGCAGCTCCTAAACATAGGTTTATTTGCATTGAAAATGTTTACATTTACTCCGAGCAGTAAAGTATAGATGTCAGACCCTCTATACAAGATCAAAAATAATGAGAAACATTTCTAAATCTCAAAGATTTATAAGTACAATACCTCTCACTGAAAACTTGTTGAATATCACCTATCCTTTTTTTTCTGTATATTTGTCTAATCCTATAGTGAAATGTGCATTAATTACTTGCTAATTTTTGGTTAATGAAACCTAAAAAAATTGTAAATAAAATGTGCTATATGTTTTTGTTTCTTGTTTTGTTTTTGGTATGATTATGTCTACTTTTTACTTAAGAGACTTTCATGTGTAATACTTTTAGTTTGTAACTAAACTAAGTTTATGATATTTTTTGGTAAGTGCTAGAATTAATAATAATAATGCCATTTAGACTTTGTTGGAAAATCTACTTGAAAAACTACAGTACATGCAATATTTATACTAAATATAGAAGCATATATAGCTGTTGTAGTATGTGCAATAGCTATAGTTACACAGGTTTTAACAATATCTCATTGTTAAAACTTTTGGAAGTCTCAAAATACACTCGACATTTTGAGAACATACTTTATAATTTCTATAAAGCTGAAGAACTTTGTTTTATTTGTAAAACATAAAAGTAGATCATTTATAATTTAGTGTTACTAAGGCATCAGTAATTAGAATACAGTTTAGTATCCTTTATTTTGGTTTCCAGCTGTGACTTCTCTGAATTGATAATGAGAATCTTTTTGTTTAAAAATTTGAAATGTTTGTATACTATTTGTATGTGTGCCATTTTAAAGTATATGCAAGTTCTAAGCAATAATCTGCATGTTGTGCAAGTCCAGCATACTTTGTCATGACGATTTATTTATAATTAATTTTAAGAATGAAAAAATATAATATAACCTCCTCCCTACCATGAACACTTTGGAATTTTCTTGTGCTAGGCAACTACTAAAATGTAGTACAAAGGTTTGTATTTTGTGAAAAAAAAAATAAAATCACGATTTAATGCAAAAGTTTATCTGCAAGGTGTATACTTCAATATTTATGAATATTATTATTCATTATCTTCCTCACATGAGATTATTTTCCTCACATTGTATGTTCTAGAATCTGAGTCCTAAAGGTTAAATTTTATTTCTTAAAAATGTTTATAGGGTTTATTTATTTCCTTCCGTCTCCTAATCCCCAATAGGTTTTGCCTTTAAGGAAACATTTCAGTTTTGCTTGTTCATGGAAACACTGGTGCTGTCTGATCAGTAGGCTTTTATTAAGTAAAACTTCTGCAGTTAGGTTTTTTTTTTCCCCGAGATAGGGTCTCACTTATAGTTCAGGTGGACCCTGAACTCACTGTGTAGCCCAGACAATCTTCAAACTCACAGCAATCCTTCTGCCTCTGCCTCCTGAGTGCTGGGATTACAGGTGTGAGTCACCATGTTCAGCCTTGTGGTGTGTAGGATTGATTGCTGGTGGGCATGAGTCACCACACCTGCCATTGTTGTTTGTGGTTAGCAGGGATCAACCTGGGCCCTTACAGTTGCAAGACAGGTGCTGGAACCACTAAGCCCTGGCCCTGCAGTTAGGTATTAAAGCTTATTCCATTCTCCCTTTGACCTCTCATGTGGTCTCAGTGGTTATTTTGCCAAAAATGTTGGGGGAATTCCTACCTTCTCACATGACCTGTGGCCTTAATCTTACATCTCAGTCAAAAGATCCAGTACCAAGAAGCAGGTACTGACTGAATGAAGTACTGTAGAGGTTCGGCCTTGGGAGAGTACTGTGAGTCGTGCTTCAGAATTTTTCCCCAAATGTGTCAAGACCAGCAAAGGAAAAGCTCAGATTCATGATGAAAATAGTCACTGCTGTCAGTGAAGGTGGCCCACAGGTAACCTAACAAGGACTCAGAGCTGAATCTGATAGTGCACGGAAAAGAGAGAGGGGGAGAAAGAGGGTAGGGGAGAGGAGAACCAAAAGAATTTGTGAAAGTTTGATAAGTTTGTGGAACTGAGAAGAAATAGATGCCGCTGGATTTTGTTGTCGGATTGAGAAGCCACAGATTTAGTAGGAAGATGGTCAGCTGCTATTGGCAGCTCTCAAAGGGACCTTGTGGTTAAGATGAGGAAAGAATGAATGAAGAAGGGGTAGGTATAGTAGTTTGAAGGCCAAAGTGGAGTTTGGGACAGACTTTTAACAGAACACAAGGGCTGTTCAGCATTCTGTCTGAAAGAAAATAAACACTCTTAAAGGGCCACCCTGTTGTGGTTTTGACCACTTTTCTCATTTCTGACCCATTGTCCTATCTTTGTCCTATATGCTCCCTACCAGACGCTGACATGACGCCCTCACAGTCCTCTCAGTTCAGTCTGTCCCCACGACCCGTGTCCCTCCGTGATGTCAGCTCAGTTCACCAAGTCAAGGGCTACAGAAGAGTTTATATATGATGGTCAGAGGCCAAGAAGAGTGGAGAGGATAAGGCTCATTAAATGAACATTTATCTAGTGCTTGGTAGATTATCAAGTGAATTCCTGGAACCGCCAAGTTAAATTTGATTGACAGTCTAGCTCAGAAAACTCCTCTTTTTTCAGTAAGCTTCTGTGGCCATGGTCAAGCTGCTCTTTTTGGTCAGCCTAGAAGTCAAAGCTAGGAGGTTACACCTGATCCAACCCCAGTTGGGGCAAGAAATTGGAGCTCAACTTTCTCAGGGATTGGTCATTTGGAATAACATGTTACAAGGACTTTTCTTTTTTGTTTGTTTGTTTTCTGAGACAGGGTCTCGCTTTGTAGTTCAGGCTGGCCCTGAACTCATATGTAGCCCAGGTGAACCTTGAACTCACAGCAATCCTCTTGCCTCTGCCTCCCCAGTGCTGGGATTGCAGGTGTGAACCACTATGCCCAGCACTGTGGTGTGTGGTACTCATTGCTGGTGGGTAGGAGTCACCACGCCTGGCATTGTGGCATATGGTTACCAGGGAATGAACCTGGGACCTTGTGTTTGTCAGGCAGATGCCAGAACCACTTAGCTAAACCTACGGCCCTACAAAGACTTTACATCTGAGAGTTAAGAGACTTGGATTCCAGTTTTGGCTCTACTACACATGGTAACCATTTTAGATAATGCTTTCAATTTGCTGGCATTTGACTTTTGGTTTTTGCAGTTAGAAACCGAACGGGGTCAATTGAAGACTTCTTTTTTTTTTTTTTGAGGCAGGGTCTTGCTTTGTATTTCAGGCTGGTCCTGAACTCAGCCTTGAACTCAGCAATCTTCTTGAACTCAGCAATCCTCCTGTCTCCACTTCCCGAGTGCTGGGATTACAAGTGTGAGTCTTCACACCCAGCACTGTGGCATGTGGTACTGATTGCTGGTGGGCGTGAGTCTCCAGGCCCAGCATTGTAGGATGTGGTTACCGGGGCTCAAACCTGGGCCCTTGTGCTTGTAGGGCAGGCACTGGAACCATTGAGCTAAATCCCTAGCCCAGTTGGAGACTTTTTATTTCAAATTCCATCATTGAATGATTTTGATAATTGGAATCAAGGTTAGGAGCCAGCCCAAAGTAAGCAGGCTATGAGCAGAATTCCCATCAAGCACAATTGCAAAACATCATTTCCATTGTGCATGTTTTTCAGGGAGCTTACATTCTAGCTTTGACTGTGACTGTGTGCCCTTGAGTGGGGCCACTTGTTGGCAATTACATCTGCCTCACTTGCAAGAGGAGATGGTATCATTTGCAGCCAATGAACCTAGCCAAAAAGGCTGGATGCAATATTTGCTGAGTGCTTCTCCATATTCGTAGGGGGAAGAGATAAAGTTTTAATAGTGTACTTTCCCACTATATTTGCAGCCAAGTTGATTTTTAAAATATTCTTCCAAGTATTAAGCTTTGGAAGATGTAAACATCTTCCTCATGATATTCAAATACGGAAGTCAGCTTTTTCCATAATAAAAATATTTGTCAGAATGGAATTTAAAAATATAAATATAAATAGTAAGTTATTTATTCTCACTCTCATATTTGTCCATTATCTTGAGAAGCTGGATCATCATGAATGGGTCAGTTACCTGGGTTGACTCAGTGCTGAGTGATCAGGACTTTTTATAAAATTCCTGTAATCTTCTTGATACCAAACACTGCAGGGTTATGTAGGGGGCTTTGTTGTGAGTCAAACCAGGATGAAGTGGGATGTGGGAATATTTGGCAATGCTTATATCTGTGACTTAAACGGGTGGTACAATAATCCTGCGAACTTTTTGGTCTTTAGCAGACTGGTGATGGAATTATCTGAAATAGACTCACTTCAGCATTTTACAATGAGTGGACAGATTCACTAAGAAATCATGGGAAGGGGCTGAGGATTTAGCTCAGTGGTTCTGGCATCTGCCTGGCAAGTACAAGGTCTTGAGTTCGATCCCCAGTACTGTATATCACAATGCCGGGTGTGGTGATTAACACCTGTAATCCTAGCACTCAGAAGGCAGAGGCAGATCGCTGTGAATTCAAGGCTGGCCTGGGCTACATTGTCAGCTCAGGAGCGGCTGAACTACAAAGTGAGACTTTGTCTCAAAAAGAAAAATGAGAAGTAAGAAGCAAATATAAGAAGTGAATCTATACTGTTCTAGAGGAAAACATGGTTAATTCCTTAGCATTATAAAGAGCTAAAATAAATACTGATTGCAGGGCTGGGGATTTAGCTCAGTGGTTTTGACACCTATCTTGCAAGCACAAGGCTGGGTTGCTTCCCTGGGAAACCACACACAGTACTGGGTGTGGAGACTCATGCCCAGCAGCAACCAGTACCACATACCACAGAGCCGTGGGGCGTAATAGCTCACACCTGTAATCCCAGCATTTGGGAGGCAGAGGCAGGAGGATTGCTGTGATGTGAGTTGGAGGCTGAGCTCAGGGCCAGCTTGAACTACAAAACGAGACCCTGTCTCAAACAAACAAACAAACAAAAAACCAAAAATAACCAACAAACAAAAAAACTAATTGCAATTATATTCTAAAGAAGGGGGGAAGAAATTGATGTGCCAGTGAATTAATTCTTTTTTAAAAATGCTCCATTTCCCTATCCCTTTTATAATATTCAGACCATTAACTTCACTTCTGAAATTTCTGGAGGAAACCAAATGCTTGCTTTCTATACTTTACCTGGGCCACAGAAACTTCCTGGAAAATTATGGAGCCTTGTGTGTTGGAGCATCCGCAAATACATGATCCCTGTTGTTTACCAAAACAACACTAGTGATCCATCTAGGCATCACAGAAAGCGCAGGATAGAAACAGTGAACAAATTCGCGCTAAGCCCAGTGGAAGCTGCGAATGTCTGAAGAGCAGTCTGTACAGGGATCAGCAGGTTGCAGAGTCACTAAGGTAGAGAAGGCGTGTCATGTTCAATGACAGGGAGGCTGGTGGCGCGGGAGCGTTGTCGCTAGAGAGACATGAGAGATGGACAATGCAGTCAGACCAGAAAACAGGTGCCTAACGTGCAGGGCTCTCAGGCCATCGTATTTGGCTTTTTACCACCTATAGAGTGAATATTCCCGGTTTTAAACAGTCCAGGTAAGAAAGAATACGGGCTTAAACCTCAACGTTCACTTTTACCAAAATTTTTTATATGATGACTCTGTGTAGACACACGCTCACAAAAATCTCACGGGACAGTGTCTTTACCGGGAATGAAGCACTCTGAGGTTTTCTATCCTCTTCCATGGAGAATGATGAAAGGCTGGTTATCACCTACTAAACTGCTTTCAAAATCCTTCATGGGTTACAACCCACAGTTTGTAAAATGTTGGTTCAGACCAAAGTGGTGACTGTTAAGATGCAGAGAAACAGATAGATTCAGGGTATATTTTAGAGGTAGAGTTGATGGTAGTTGTTGATGAACTTGAGAGGTGAGGGTAATGCCTTATAAATGATGATTTTGTATGATTCTGGCTCAAAGAAATGGGAAGAGTGTTATATTGAAAGACAAGGAAGATCACAGAAGTAAATGTTAAGAAAGAGACTGAAGGAAAATTTTAAATCTTCTCCAAAATTTTTTTTTTTAGGTTTTTTTTGAGACAGGGTCTCGCTTTGTAGTTCAGGCTGGCCCTGAGCTCAGCCTCCAACTCACATCACAGCAATCCTCCTGCCTCTGCCTCCCAAATGCTGGGATGATAGGCATGAGCTATTATGCCCCACGGCTCTATGGTATGTGGTACTGGTTGCTGCTGGGCATGAGTCTCCACACCCAGTATTGTATGTGGTTACCGGGGATTGAACCCAGGTCCTTGTGCTTGCAAGACAGGCACTGGAACCACTGAGCTAAATCCCCAGCCCCTTCTCCAAATTCTTAAATATTCTGATTATACATGTTCATACAGATTTGCAATATTAATTGCTAGATTACAAGTCAAGTATAAAAATCTTTTTATGCACACTCTAAAAACTAAAATACTTGTAAAATGTTAATTTTTATTCTCATTTTGGAAACAAAACGTTTTATTAGACATAAAAATTACCATACTTAGTTTTAAAATGTTTTCTTAATATAATTTTCTGTACATAATATTTTTGGTCATTACCTGAGCTTTTATGAAAGCAACTGGTTGGGAATGGAATTATGTTCGTAATGGGTTACTCTTTTGTGGGGGGAGGGGACAGGGTCTTGCTTTGTAGTTCAGGCTGGCACTGAGCTCACTATGTAGCTTCTGCCTCTGCCTCCCAAATACTAGGATTATAGGCCTGAGCCACCAGGCCCAGCACTGTGGTATATGATACTGATTGCTGGTAGGTGTGAGTCTCCATGCCCAGCACTGTGGTATGTGGTATTGATTGCTGGTAGGTGTGAGTCTTCATGCCCAGCATGGTTGTAGGTGATCACCAGGGATTGAACCTGGGACCTTGCACTTGCAAGGCAGATACTGGAAACACTGAGCTAAATCTCAGGCCTGTGTAATGTGTTATCCTACTCAGGCTACTGTAACAAAATATATTAGCTTGAGCAGTTTATAAATAACAGAAATTTCTCACAATTCTGCATAATTAAGAAGTCCAAGAGTAAGTCACTGATATATTTGGTATTTAGTGAAAGCTTTCAAGTTCTACTTCCTGTCTTCCCTTTGGAAAAAAAGTATCTTTTCTTTGTTATTCCCCAGGTAGCAGGAGACTAATGATCTCCTGTAGGCTTCTTTGAAAAGAGCATTGAATCCCCATTGATTACGGCTACTCATCTCCACTCAAAGGCCCCAACTTCTAATACTATCACATTGAGGATCAGGACTTCACTGTATGAATCAAACATTAAGACTATGTGTCTTAGCTATTTTTCTCATTGCTAAAAAAAAAAAAAAAAAAAAATCAGACACTCAGTGTTAAAGGTAGAAATGTTTGTTTGTCTCAGAGTTTGTAGATGTTTCGGTTCTTCATTTGGCTGGCTCCAAGGCAGAGTGGTACATGGCCGAGGGCCATTGCAGATGAGAAAGTCATTGCAGGCAGAAGACAGCAAAAGCAACAAGGAATGACCACAGCTCTTTCTGTCCCTTATACCTTCTCCAGGCCACCCACCCTTAGGATCAGCAGCACTCACACCCTTAGTCGTAGTGCATCACAAATCCGTCCCAGCATCACACCCAATAAATCCAGCCATCTCTGGAAAAGCACCACCTATCACTATATGAGGCTTTGGGGGAATGTTATGGGGGAACATGTCATGACACCACTGCACACAATTTAAACATGACCTTCGGGTCTAGAGACATTATTCTGATGCTTAATGGGTAGCTTTGTTTCCCTAGTAGTAAGAAAGGAATCCAGTAATGGGCAATCCAATAAAGCAGTCAAATGTTTCTCAAACTTAAAGAATTCATATATGTAATCACGTTAAAATTTCCAACCAGTTTTAGATATGTGATTATATCTGGAAATGTATAATTCACACTCCTTCAGCACCCATCTTTGCCCTGAAAATCATAAATACACAGATTTTAAAAAAAATTTTAAAATATAAAATAACAAATCATTTCCTCTAAGCTATATCTGGCCTTTCTGGTCCCTTTTGCTCTCTTTTGCGTAATTTAAAAATACTACATACCTCCTGACTTACTCAATGACCAGTTCTCAGGATGACCAGTGATTTCTTCAAGCCCAGTTGTTCTTTACGTCCAGTTAAGAAAGAAGGACACAGGAGAGCCAGAGGAGAGGTCTCTGGCGGTGTGGCTGGCAGGGCGGTGGGAGAGTTGGCTGAAGGTCAGGAGAAGGTGGTGTGGACAGCCTCAAAGGCTGGAGGAGGGAAGATACAGGTTTGCTGACAAAGCTTCATGATTTTGGTCTTATAAGACTCCTGGCCTTCAGATCCCCAAAATGATGAGGGGTCAAATTGATGTCATTTTAAAATCATTAAATTTATGATAATTTCTTTCAGTGTCAATATAAGACTGGTGAGCTAGCTATGTAGACTCTACATTTAATGAAACTAAAGAAATAAGAGATATTGTAGGATTATAGAAAGCCCAAAGTTCATGTTAGCTCTGACTTAATCATTGGCATTTTTTAGGTGAAAATCATGAAAACTTTATCTGACAAAGTTTTCCTTCATTTCCTTATTCAAAGTGATTATTTTTAATTTTAAACTATATTTGTGTGTATATCTGTATCTATATCTATCAACTAGTCAGAATAATTCATAATACTTCCTAACTTGAAGCAACTCTAACAACAGATTTGAAAAGTAAATTGAATACTATACAGTAACATGAATATGTGAGCCACAATTGTAAGCAATAATGTGATTAATCACTTGAACTCATGCTATTGCTGGAAAGAAGCCAGTAACAAAAGCGTTAATACTGTATGATTTCATTTACATTAGGTTAAGTAGCAAATAAAACTAAAATGCTAAAATTTACCAGATGAAGGTATGGGTTGGATAATGATTGGAAAGAACAGATGGCTTACTGAGATTCTGGTAATGCTGTGATTCTTGATCTCCATACTAATTTTGTAGGTGAATTTATTTTGTGAAAATTTGTAGTATCTATGCAAATTTCTATTTTTTATATATCATGAAAAAGTTTACTTAAAAATAAAACTACATATCTGTCTATTGTCTGTCTATTTATCTATCTATCTATCTATCTATGTTCTCTACTGTTATGTAACAGTAGATTTATCCAAAGAATATGAGCATAGAGGGGAAACAATGCACAAAATCTTCTACTCTGGTCTTTCTAGATTCCTTATCTCAAAAGATCTAACAATTTATCCAGCTTTAGAGTATTTATACAATTTTTCCCTAAAACACATTGGAAACACTTGCCTTGTAACTATTTTTTAATCCTAGAACAGATGATTTTCAAGCTGGTGTTTAAAAAATATTATTTCTCGTAATGTATATCTAAAATGTACCAATAAACTCAATAAAGGAAAAAAATTTATTTCATTATGAGTAAGTCATCTAGCCTACCAAGAAAGTCTTTAACATACAAAACTCAATTGACAATTTCCTAATTATGATTCTATGAAGAACAAGTCTTTCTGGCATGTTAGGAATTACATCTATTAGAGACATCCTTCATTTTTAGCAAGATATGTATAGAAATCCAAGCCCAAAGTGTGCTAATGGAATACTTCATGCTAGATATTTCAGTGGGATAATTTGTACAAAGCTTTAGGCTTTATTTATAGGTTGATAAACAATTCACATATTAAACAGTCTAGATTAAGTGGCTTAAATGAACATAAAATATTTTATAAGTATGGTGAAATGGAATTTCCTCTAACAAATGTTTTATAAGACATGTAGCCCTTCTACTGTCTATAATATATAAAGAGCTTAAAAATATCTACAAATTTAAAGAGCCCCCACAAATTTAAAGAGCCAGTTCAAAAACAGGCATCTGAAGTGAATAGATACTCTTCAGAGGAAGAAGTAAAAGCAGCTAAGAAGTATATGAAGAAATGTTCAACATTCAACATCACTAGTCATTCCAGAGATGCAGATGTAAACAACACTGAGATTGCATCTCACTCCAAACAGGATGGCTGCTATCTCAAAATTAACCAGCAATAAACGCTGGCAGGGCTGTGGGGAGAAAGGAACCGTTCTCCACTGTTGGTGAGAATGTAGATTGATGCGACCACTGTGGAGAACAGTGTGGAGATTCCTCAAAAAACTTGGATTGGAGGTCCCATTTGACCCTGCTATTCCCCTGCTAGGCCTGTACATGAAAGAATTAAAAGATTCATATCACAGTGACATTTGCATCCATGTTCACAGCAGCTCAGTGTGTGATAGCTAAATCTTGAAACAACTCAAATGACCATCAACTGGAGACTGGATAAAGAAGATGTGGTTCTTTTATAAAATAGAGTATTATTCTGCCATAAAGAATAAATTTGAGTCATTTATACTCAAATGGACATACCTTAAGGACATACTCATAAGTGAAATAAATGTCTTGGATATATAAATGTTGTATCTTCTTTGGTATGAGAAACTGATGATATAAATGAGTTTTAGAGTGTATGATAGATATTTTGAAATAAAAAATATTCAAATGGTAAAGGGGACTAGGAGTATACAATATGGGAGAAAATATGATGTTAAAAAAAAGAAACAAAGCTTATGTACATAGAGGGTGGGGTGTACATATGTCATGTACAGGCAGAGAAATGGGAAAAAATGAGAATTAAGTCATGTCATATACTGGTACAAATTTTCAAGGTTGATTGTGATCACGACATGTATATAAAAGGTACCAATAAAATCATAAAATCAATTATTTTTTAAAAAAATATGTAACCTTTAAATATTTTTTAGTTTTCTTAAAATAAACAAAAATTTTAGGATATTTCTATTTTTGGGGAGAAAATTCTAGATTAAGTGGTTTAAATGGACATAAAGTATTTTATAATTATGGTGAAATGGAATTTCCTCTAACAAATATTTTATAAGATATGTAGCCCTCCTACTATCTATAATATATAAAGAGCTTAAAAATATCAGCCCCCACAAAATATCAGCAGCCTGAATTTGTTCTTTGGCAAATATTAAAGAGAACCTCAACTAAATGTAAACAATTTCTTTAGCCTCCCAGGCTAATCCTCTTTGTTTATTGTGGTTTTGAGGTCACTGAACTGTGAATATTTCCAACATTCCCTTATCTGTGCTAAGAAGGATATGAGCAGCACAGTATTTACAAGTCTAAAGCACCATATCAATAAGATTAATCCTACCCAAGGTTTATTGTCAAATCTCTTTGTGACCTCTAGCTTTCATTACATTTACCTAAAGTTGAAAATTTTTACATGATACATATAATTTTTTTTCACAATTTTAAGGGGGTCCAAATTATAAAGTTAGATACTGACTTAGAACCTTCTAATGACCTATTTTTCACTAAAACAAAATTGAAAAAACTACTGATAAAATTTGGAGGAGAATATTAAAAACAATGGCAGAAACACTGTTAAAA
>PVIR01018498.1:0-33390 GCA_004026965.1 Petromus typicus | reverse complement strand
ATAGGATGAAACATTTACACGAGTATCCCAGGCCTGGTTTTAGATTAACATAACTTCTGTTCATTTATTTTTATATAATGATGGAGTAATTTTCTGTCCTTATGGGTACTATTCAGGAATGACTTCGAACAACCAGCAAATTGAAGACTATGAAAACTATTCACAAAATCTAAGGTAATTTGCATTAATAAGGAAAATAAATATTTTTCAAAGATCAGTGTATGAGCAGAAATATTACAACCAAAGCAACTCTGCTAATAAAACCATGTGAAAATTAGTTTAATCTCACAAAAATTCTCCAGATATACATACAGGCTTATATGATCTGACAATTGAATGCAGAAATATTTCAGTATCAAAAACTAAGCTATTAGTGATGTTATGCAGCAAGAGACATATCTTATACATTGGTGTAAAAAGTCTTTAATGGTCTACACCATGAAAATGCATATCAGATTGTATTGAGATGTGTATAGCCATATATGAAAAGAATGAATTTTGATCTTTGACAGAAATTAATCATCGTTATTTATGTACATATAGGAATGTGAAAGTAAGTTACGTAAAAAATTGCAAACCTGTAAGTAGTATTCAAAATAAATATGAATGGTAGTATTACAGTAATGTTTTCAAAATGTCCTCCTGATAATATGGTACAGTTATGTTTTAAAATTCTTACAAGCACCCTGACATAGTATTTGTAGGAATATAAAATAGAATCCTTGTGATAATCAATATACAGGTGTTTCAAGAAGTTAACCTTTGGGTTTGATTCAGGGATGTTTTCCTCTGTATATTCTGAAATGATGTAAAATTATCATATCTTATGCATGCACACTCATGTTCAAGCAGTATATAATTGGATATTCACAATAGCAAATTTCTGGAAGTAATTCCCCATACCTAATCTCTGGTAACAACCTAGATTTTCTTCATTGTATGCATAGAAAAAAATGTGAATTATACTCCATATGGTAGTGCTTTCTTTTTTTTTTTTAGGTTTTTTTGAGACAGGGTCTCACTTTGTGGTTCAGGCTGGCCCTGAGCTCAGCCTCCAACTCACATCACAGCAATCCTCCTGCCTCTGCCTCCCGGAGTGCTGGGATTACAGGCGTGAGCCACCACACCCGGCACTGTGGTATGTGGTACTGGTTGCTGCTGGGCGTGAGTCTCCACACCCAGTATGGTATGTGGTTACCGGGGATTGAACCTGGGTTCTTGCGCTTGTAAGACAGGCGCTGGAACCACTGAGCTAACTCCCCGGCCCTCTGGTAGTGCTTTCTTACAGTTCCAGCACTGTAGTAAGCTGAGCTAGCAGGAAGACAAACTAAAGCTCACCTTAAGCAGAATGCTAATAATCATCTCCTTCAAAGGAAACAAACAAAAAGCTAGGAAGGTAAAATAATGATGACACCTCATTTTCAGCACTGAAAAAATATGGTATCAACCTTACAAAGGAATAATACATATTTTGCCAAAAGATAAAATAGATTAGACTCCATCTTATAATATTAAATAAGTCAGACACTAAAAATAAATAATCAGTTTTTTGTGAGTCACCAAAATATCAGTTAGAAAGTAAAATTAAGGAGAAATATTAGAGAATGTAAGTCTCACTTGTTGGAGATGTTAAAGATGACTAGGGTAAGGAGAGACAGAGTGTTGGGCAAATGATATAAAAAATCATCAAAGATTGTCAAAAATTATGTGATACAAATATATATCACTTATTTAAATAAAACTAGACCTTGTGTATTACGAACACATATCAGTTTTATATTCGCAAATACATACTGTTCTTTGGGGAATGGCTGTTTGGAGATCTCCTGCAGAGCAATTAGACAATGCATTCTTAAAATTTCTCATTGGGTATAAAGGCAGAACTTGTCCTGCAAATTATTGATATGGACACCTTTTTATACTGATGAGTAGTGTTCTTTTTTTCTTACAGAAGTGATGAGGTAACACAATGCTATGCATATAAAGCTTGGAATCAACATGAAAAAATATTCCTTTGGACACCAAATGCTGATGGGGATAAGAAACAAGCCACATTGCAGCCAACAAAGAATGATACATGTAGAAAGCCCCTGCTTAGATATTTATCAGTTCACTTGCCCATCCTGCCTCACAATGTTCTACTGAACCCAGATGTGAGGTTTGATGAGAAGCTAAAAAGCTGCACTGAACTTAGAAAAACCTGTGGTAATGTCCTGTCCTTTGAGAAGCATGGAAGGAGAAGAACTGGAGAGAAACCCTATGAATATGAGCGATATGGGAAAACCTACCTGGATCCTACTGAAATAACTCAGCCTGGAGAAAAAACCATGGTAGTTCACAAAAGCTTGAAAGCCTGCAACAGCAGCAAGGGTGTTCAAAACTATGAAACAAATCACAGTGGGGAGAAACCCCTTGTAGATGAACAACTTGGGAAAAATTTCGTTTCTTCATACCATATTCAAGTACAGGAAAGAATGCATGTGGAAGAGAAGGCCTGTGTACCTAAAGCAAGTATGAAAGAATTAGCTCAGAATAATTTCTTTAATAGACATAAAATAATTGACACTAGGACAAAACCTTTCATATGTAAGCAATGTGGGAGTACATCCAGCACACACTGTTGTCATAAGATACATGAAAGAACTAACACAGATGAAAAAATCTATCTTTGTAAGCATTGTGGGAAAGCTTTCAACACACAGAGTCATTGTGTGCTGCATGAAAGAACTCATGTTGAGAAACCATATGTATGTGAACAATGTGGGAAAGCTTTTTGTAGACACAGTCACTGTCAGAGACATGAAAAGACTCACACTGGTGAGAAGCCCTATGTTGGTAAGCAATGTGGGAAAGCTTTCAGAAGACATAAGAACTGTCACATATATGAAAGGACTCACACTGGTGAGAAGCCCTACGTATGTAAACAATGTGGGAAAGCTTTTGCTAGACGCGATCACTGTGAGAGACATGAAATGACTCACACTGGTCAGAAACCATATGCATGTAAGCAATGTGGGAAAGCTTTCAGTAGACACAATAACTGTCAAATACATGAAAGCACTCACATTGATGGGAAGCCCTATGTATGTAAACAATGTGGGAAAGCTTTTGGTAGACGTAATCATTGTCAGAGCCATGAAAGGACTCATACCAGGGAGAAGCCCTATGCATGTCAGCAGTGTGGGAAAGCTTTCAGAACACGCAGTCACCGTCAGATACATGAAAGTACTCACACTGGGAAGAAGCCCTGGGTATGTAAGCAATGTGGGAAAGCATTTAGTAGACACAATTACTGTCAGATACATGAAAGGACTCATTTTGGGGAAAAGCCCTATGTTTGTAAGAAATGTGGAAAAGTTTTCAGCACACACAGCAACTGTCAGATACATGAAAAGACTCACAGTGGGGAGAAGCCCTTTGTATGTAAGCAATGTGGGAAAGCTTTCAGCAGACTCGGTAATTGTCAGAGACATGAAAGAACTCACACTGGTGAGAAGCCTTATGTATGTAAGCAGTGTGGGAAAGCTTTTGGCAGACGCAGTCACTGTCAGGTACATGAAAGGACTCACACTGGTGAGAAACCCTATGTATGTCAGCAATGTGGGAAAGCTTTTGGGACACATAGTCACTGTCGGATACATGAAAGAATGCACACTGGGGAGAAACCCTATGTTTGTAAACAATGTGGGAAGGGATTTACAAACCATAGAAACTGTCAGATACATGAAAGAATTCACACTACTGAGAAGTCATGAATGTAAATAATGTGGGAAAGCTTTCAGTCAATGCAATCATAGGTACATGAAAGGCCTCACTGTAGAGAAAACTTATGTATGTAAGCAATGTGAGAAAACTTTTGGCAGATACAGTCACTGTGAATTACATGAAAGGACTGATGCTGGTAAGAAG
This sequence comes from Petromus typicus, assembly GCA_004026965.1. Classification (NCBI taxonomy): domain Eukaryota; kingdom Metazoa; phylum Chordata; class Mammalia; order Rodentia; family Petromuridae; genus Petromus; species Petromus typicus. Next base: position 29,481 of record PVIR01018498.1, on the reverse strand, counting down.
CCCTACCTACGTATACAGTGAAGGAAAATAATTGACCACATTCAGAAATTGTCGAGTCATGAAAGGACTCACACTTTTTTTTTTCTTTGAGACAGGGTCTCACTTTTTGTAGTTCAGGCTGGCCCTAGGCTCAGCCTTGAACTCATAACAATCCTCCTGCCTCTGTCTCCTGAGTGTTGGGATTACAGGCATGAGTCTCCACATGTGGAATTGTATGTAGTTTCTGGGGATCGAACCCAGGCCCTTGAACTTGCAAGGCAGGCACCAAAACCACTGAGCTAAATCCCCAGCCCAGGACTCACACTTTTTAAAATCCCTATGTGTATAAACAGTGTGGGAAAGCTTTTGGCAGACACAGTCGGATACATGAAAGGACTCACTGGGGAGAAGCCCTATGTCTGTGAGTCTTGTGGGAAAGCATTCAGCATATTGAGCAACAGTCAGACCTGAAAGCACTCACACTTGGGAGAAGCTCATGTAAACAATGGGAAATCAGCACATAGGGTTGCAGTTACATACATGAAAGTCCACATAGTAAGAAATCCTACCAATGTAAACAATGAGGGAAAGCATTCAGCACACTCAAAAACTCAGATAAAAGCACACATTGAAAAGTCCTGTGTATGTAAACAATGTAAAGAATTCACGGATACTGTCAGAAATGAACTGACTTACATTTGTGGAGGAATAATATATTAAGCAATGTGTGAAAATACCAGCATACACAGTCCCTGTCAGAGAAATGAAAACTCACAACAAGTTGAAACCTTATATATATATATATATATATATATATATATATATATATATATATATATATATATATAAACAAGAGCCAGCCTGGGAAAGCTTTCGGGACAAAATATAATTGTCAAGTACATCAAAAGAGCCACATTGGTCAGAAGCCCTATGTATGTAAGCATTGAGGAAAAGCATTCAAAACGCAATAACTGTCAGATACATGAAAAGATTCACATTGGCCAGAAGCCCCACATATGTAAATGTTTGGGAAAGCATTCAATACTCAGTAACTGTCAGAAACATGAAAAGTTTAACTTCTGAGAAATAATATTCTTATAATAAATGATGGAAAAGATTTGCTAGCCAATCCTCTCTCCATACACAAATAGAGGAGACTTCAAATAGACTTCAAATAGAGGAGAAAATTGGGTATATTACCCATGTGTGGAAAGCATTGTGAACTTTTTTTTTTCTTTCATTGTGAACAATTTTTATCAAGTACAGGGAAGATCATGTGAGAGTTTTTGCATATATAAGTATTTCGAAGTCATGGGAAACTTACTCATGTAATGGAAAACAAGTACAGTTTTGATATCTATTACTATGTAAGTTTCCTACTAAACTCCCAGATGAAAGTAGCTGAGAATGTAGTCATTCATTTTTCTGTAAACTGCTGGTCAGTATTTGAATGGTGGTCTTTCCTGATAATATGGACATAATTTGTGTGCTAGTATCTTTGAACTTAATATATATTATCTCCTAATCAAATGATGACATGAAATGCATATTTCACTTCTAAGTACAGTTAGTACTTATATAGTTAAGATTTTGTTTCATTTTTACAATTCAAAGGTAGAAGCTAGTGAAAATGTTTGTCTTTTTAAATGATGGAATTTCCTACTACCTTTGAATAAAATATATATTTTACATTCTGTGAAACAATACTATTTGAATTTGATACATATATCTGCACATATACATACATTATAGATGTGTGAGCCTGTTTTTGACAGTTCAATTATATTCACAAACCTTGTAGTTTACCAAATGTTTTCTTTTTCACATCTTTTTAAGCTATATTGATGTATCCCAACAGTTATACATTGTATCAAGTACATCATTCTCCCTATTTTACTTTTCATGCATATATTAGGATGATTTCTAATTTTATTGTTATTTTTCCACTCCTTACACAACAAAAGAAACCATGTTGCTGTGAGATTTTGAATGTGACCCATCAGATGTACCATAAATTTTCTGTGAAAGGAAATGAATAGTAGTATATGAATGCTTACTAGAGAAACATTGAAGGTAGGCTGTACAAATATATAAGAATATGTAAGGTTGGCTTTCAGTGGCTGCCCACACAGTGTGATTGAGAGGAGAGCAAAGTGTCTCTGGTTATCCAAAGCATCCGGTTCAAGGCCTGAAGGCCACTGTGGTGTCCTGTATGAGTCTGTATCAGGAGACTGGTCCAAGCTTCACACTGAAGAGTGGAGTGTAAGTCCAACGACCCAGGAGATGACTTTCAAAATGAAGGTAAATACTAGAGTTTCTCAAAAGAAACATTCTTTCTTTCTACATTCTGGCAAAGAGTCTTCCGTAGGTTTGGTCTATGACAACCATAACTTTGATGTGTAAATTTAGCTGGGAATTGCTGATTGAAATTGACAAAATCAATTAGCTGTCATATCTACCTTTTGAAAACTTCATGAACAGACACATTTCTTTTACCATGGTCTCCAGAAACAAAGACAGGCTCTAATTTACAACTGCCATTTTATAAATGAGGCACTCTGGGTCATGCTTGTAATCCCAGCACTCAGGAGGCAGAAGCAGGAGGATTGCTGTGAATTTCAAAGCTTCTCTGGGCCACATAGTGAGCACAGGGCTAGCCTGAACTACAAAAACGAGAAGAAAAAAAAAATGCATACAAATGGAAACATTCTTTCCTTCTCGAATATATAGGATATTTTGTTTAGGTATGTTTTGTTTACTTATTTTATAATATGAACACTGTAAGAATTTTAACAAGAGTTATTTGAGTCGGGGCCAGGGATTTAGCTCAGTGGTTCCGGTGCCTGTCTTGCAAATGCAAGGACCCTGCTTTGATTCCCCGTTAACCACATATAGTACTGGGTGTGGAGACTCACTCCCAGCAGAAATCTGTACCACATACCACAGTGCCATGGTGGCTCATGCCTATAATTCCAGCACTTGGGAGGCAAAGGCAGAAGGATTGCTGTGAGTTCAAGGCTGAGCTCAGGGCCAGGCTGAACTACAAAGTGAGACCCTGTCTCCAAAAAAAAATTACTTGAGTCATAGATTTCAGCCATTGTTTCCAGCATCTGCCTGGCAAGCAAAATGTCCCAAATTTGATCCTGCAATTCACATACCACAATTCTGGGTATGGTGGTTTAATCTTGTAATCACAGTGCTTAGAAGGAAGAGGCAGACCTGAGCTACATAGTGAGTTCAGGGCCAGCCTGAAATACAAACTGAGACCCTATCTCAAAAAAAGAAAAACACCACAAACCAAGAATAAAGCCCTAATGCAACTATTCCTCATGCAAAGTCACAGGGACATCCTCGGAGAGAGATAGGTCCAGAAGTTCCTGGCTTGCAACTTACCATTTGTGCTCTACTTCTGCTAGAAGAGTTCTGTTTCTTTTGTCACTCGCAGCTCTGGCAGCTTTCCTCATGCACAAAGTTCATTCCTGATGTGAAGATCCAAGCCATGTCTATTCTCCTTTTAATTCTTGTTAAAATGGTACATTTCCCAAAGCTATCTTAGGTCCATGTTTAGCTAGATAACCTTATGTTTTAGCTAACTACATAAATTGTTATATTTGGGCTATTAATATGAAGCTTTTCATACAGTTTAGAAGTGTGAGGAAGATGGAAGGGATGTTAATGTTATAGCAAGGGAAGTGAATGTTTTCCTACTAAAGACAACTTCCTGAAATGGTTGCTTGGTAATCCCACAATGTGATAATGCGCAGAACTGTGGATGTACGGGAATATTAACTTGTGATATTGATGTGACTCAAAATGCAAAGTGGTTTCATCTCATAAATAGCTGCAGTATTCTGAGAACTGTTTGTAGACATTGTATTAAAAATTGGAACAATGGGGCTGGGAATATATCTCAGTGGTTCCCACACCTGCCTTGCAAGCGCAAGGGCCGGGTTCAGTCCCCATTAACCACATACAACAATGCCGAGCATGGTAACTCATGCCCACCAGCAATTAGTAGCACATACCACAGTGCTGAGCACGGTAGCTCATTTCTGTAATCCCAGCATTTTGGAGGCAGGGGTAGGAGGATTGCTGTGAGTTTCAGGCTTGCCTGGGCTACATAGCTCAGCGCCACCCTGAACTATAAAGCAAGATCCTGTCTCAAAAAATAAAAATAAAAACATAAATTGGAACAATGGGTTGGGCTTAATGGCTAATGTCTGTAATTCCAGCACTTCAGTATTCAGAAAGCAGAAGTAGAAGAAGTTGAGGTCATGGCCAGCCTGGGATACATAGTGAGTTCAAAGCCAGTGTGAACTACATGGAGTGATTCTACGCTAAAAAATAACAACAAAAATACTGGGACAATAATTGAGAGGAACACTATAAAACAAGTATTGAAGGGCTGAGGATTTAGCTCATGGTTTCAGCACCAGCCTTGCAAGCACAAGGGGCAGGGTTCAATCCCTGGGACCATATACAACAATGTCAGGCATGGTGACTCACACCCACCAGCAATCAGTACCACTACCACAGTGCCGGGTGTGGTGGCTCACACCTGTAGTCCCAGCACTCGGGAGGCAGAGGCAGAAGGATAGCTGTGATGTGAGTTGGAGGCTGAGCTCAGGGCCAGCCTGAAACTCACATCACAATCCTCCTGTCTCTGCCTCCCGAGTGCTGGGATTACAGGCGTGAGCCACCACGCCCGGCACTGTGGTATGTGGTACTGGTTGCTGCCGGGTGTGAGTCTCCACACCCAGTATTGTTATGTGGTTACCGGGGAATCGAACCCGGGTCCTTGCGCTTGCGAGACAGGCGCCGGAACCACTGAGCTAACTCCCCGGCCCCAGCAAGGGATTTTTGAGCTGGTAAAAATCAGGAACAACAACAGTACACTCATTATCTGAACTTTTAATTTGTCTTACTGTAATAATTGAAGGATTGCTGCCCTGGTCTGAGATTGGGTCATAGGTCACAGACTTAAAGCAAGGTTAGGAATTAACAATGGCCAAACATTTTTCTGGGACTAGTTATCAACTCAACTCATCATTTTTGAAGCCAAATTAGAAATTAGGAAACTGGACTTATTGTAGGTTGTAAAATAAGAGTGGGCATCAACTTTGAAATAAAATGGAAAAAGCTTTGTCCTGGATGCAAAATATTTCAGGTGGTTTTGATGGTTTTTATTAAAATAAGCCTTACTTAAAATATTTGCCCTTATCTCTGTCTCTTCAAATTTTTATTTTAGTTTTTATTAAATTTTTCAGAGTAGGGCCGGGGATTTAGCTCAGTGGTTCCGGCGCCTGTCTTGCAAGCGCAAGGGCCCGGTTCGATTCCCCGGTAACCACATAACAATACTGGGTGTGGAGACCCACACCCAGCAGCAACCAGTACCACATACCACAGTGCCGGGCGTGGTGGCTCACGCCTGTAATCCCAGCACTCGGGAGGCAGAGGCAGGAGGATTGCTGTGATGTGAATTTGAGGCTGAGCTGAGGGCCAGCCTGAATTACAAAGCGAGACCCTGTCTCAAAAAACCTAAAAAAAAAAAATTTCAGAGTAGGTCTTACTAAGTTGTTCAGGACTTGGAAAAAAAAATTTTTTTTTAAGGTTTTTTTTGAGACAGGGTCTCGCTTTGTGGTTCAGGCCGTCCCTGAGCTCAGCCTCAAACTCATATCACAGCAATTCCTCCTGCCTCTGCCTCCGGAGTGCTGGGTTTACAGGCGCGAGCCACCACGCCTGGCACTGTGGTATGTGGTACTGATTGCTGCTGGGGTGAGTCTCCACACCCAGTATTGTTATGTGGTTTCTGGGGATTGAACCTGGGCCCTTGCGCTTGCAAGACAGGCACCAAGACAGGCACCGGAACCACTGGGCTATATCCCTGGCCCCAGGACTTGCAAAATTTTTGATACTTTTTTCATGTCTTTGCCTGGAGCAGTATGGACAGGACTCACATTCCTAGATTAAGTTCATAAAAATGTCTAAATTGTGAAGAAAACATAATTCCTAGAATGACTGCAGAAACTGAGTATCGTATTTGATGCTTCCTGGTGATAAGGCTGGGGTACAGAAGTAATTTAGACTGTGAACTCTGCATGAATTCTTGTGGCTTTCCACAGGTTGATACTATGCACATTTCAACATTATGATTTATAGAAAAATTACCTAGAGTCAGGAGGTAGACTCATATTACTAAATTCTTTGACTTGAAAGAGTCACTGGATATTAACACTTCCTGGTGTGACTGGTGAAGTCTTGACAGTGAACTGAGGGACCAAGTTTGGAAGCTGGCTCATTTTAGCATCTTTCTCCTCTAGATCCTGGTTCTCATATGGTAGGTATCCTCGTCCTTTTTTTCTATTTACCATAATATATCTGCATCAGAAGCACTCAAGACAAGACAGCAATCTCTTAAATACTGAGGCAGAATAAACCCTGACCTCCCCCTTTCTAAGAGGGAAAAGAACAGGTGATGATGCAAAACCAAAGACGTATTCTGGAACTAAGCAGAGGATGTTTATTCCCATAACTCTTTCTAGCCAGTTCTTTCAAGAACTCACCTGATTCTCTCCCATCCCCAGTGTACATCTCACAGTATCAACAATGCATGGCTTGATTCTTCAAATTTACATTCAAATTCAGGTTGTAGCCATTAGAATTTTTTTTTAAGGTTTTTTGAGACAGGGTCTTGCTTTTGTGGTTCAGGCTGGCCCCAAGCTCAGCCTCAAACTCACATCACAGCAATCCTCCTGCCTCTGCCTCCCGAGTGCTGGGATTACAGGCGTGAGCCACCACGCCTGGCACTGTGGTATGTGGTACTGATTGCTGCTGGGGTGAGTCTCCACACTCAGTATTGTTATATGGTACTGGGAATCGAACCCGGGTCCTTGCGCTTGCAAGACAGGCACCGGAACCACTGAGTTAAATCCCCGGCCCCTAGAATTTTTGTTTTTTAAAGAGTGGTCTAAATAGTCACCCACAGGAGAAATATTTGCATTTAAGCACTTTGCTCCTGTCTTTTCAAAGTCTGTTATTTTCTTACTGGGCTTGGGGACTCTTTGTGGAAGTGGGTCATAAATATGCTTATAAGTTTCCAAGGTTACTGTCCTATTGAACAATCAATTCCCTGGTGTCAGAACACAATCAGTCTGATGTCATGAATCTAGGCCAACCCAGGAAAAAATGGAATAAGAATGCCCGCTAAAGGGCACAAACTATTCAGTTTCATTTGCAAGATTCATCCCTCTTTCAATCTACTCATTTTCATCAATGAATGTGAATGCATGGCTTGAAAAGAATGCAATTATTGTGTAAAATAAGAAATTAGTTTGCTGGTAAAAACATTCTGTAAAAGAAACAAGATGAATGAAAAGCAAGCTTTCCAGCTCCCTCAGACCAGCTCCATACTTAATCCAAGTTTATAAAAATATGTGAATTCTGAACATATATATATTTCCAAGTATGAAAGGCAGAATGTTTCCTAAAACTGTGCACTACATTTGATTCACCCGATTACTTCCTGATGATGAGGTTGGAATATAAAAGAATTTTAGACTGTGGTTCCACATGTCCTGTCATGGCTTACCACAGGTTGAAACTGTACACATTTCAAATTTAAAATCTAGAAAACAGTTACCTGGATGGGAATGATACATTTAGGTAAATAACTTATTGTCTTGAGAGATGTAGAAGATATTAGTCATGATAATGTGATCTGAGGGGCAAATTTAGTTTCAGAAGATTATTTCCTAAATATCTTTTTTTGAGACAGGGTCTGACTGTAGTTCAGGCTGGTCCTGAACTCACCCTCAAACTCAGCAATCCTGCCTTTGCCTTATGAGTGCTGGGATTACAGACGTGAGACACCACAACTCGCATTGTGGTATGTGGTACTGATTGCCGGTGGGTGAGACACCATTCCTGGTATTGTATGTGGTTACTGGGGATAGAACCTAGGCCCTTGCACTTAAGACATGTATCAGAACCACTGAGCTCAATCCCTGGCCCTAAATATCTCTTAATAACATGAAATAAAAAGAATAAATATCAAATACAACTTAATAAAGCATGAATATGTATAGCTAACATATGATACTGAATGAGACAATTTTTAGAAAAAAATCTTTAAAATGAGAAAAAGTAATCATTGTCTGTGTTGTTTATGTAGTTACAAGCCAAAAGGAAGAAAAAAATTAAGAAAATGGCATAAAGGAAAATGGAAGAATTGATATAAACATTACAGTGGAGGAAAAAAATCAGTATTAAATGTGGACCAGGGAGTTAGCTTAGTGGTTCTGTCACCTGTCTTGCAACTACAAGGGCCCCGGCTTTGATTCCCGGCAACCACATACAATACTGGGCGTGGAGACTCACCCAGCAACAATCAGTACCACATACCACAGTGCTGGGCGTGGTGGCTCATGCCTGGCAGAGGCAGGAGGATTGCTGTGATGTGAGTTTGAGGCTGAGCTCAGGGCCAGCATGAACTACAAAGCCAGACCCTGTCTCAAAAAAAAAAAAACTTAAATGTTAGAAAAATTAGAAATGAGAAAGCACATGCTATTGTCATAGACAAAAGAAGCTAAAAAAAACTTCTGACTTTGATAGCTTTAATCATTATAAAATCTATATCAAATAATGCTAAATGATTGACAGTCACAAGCTATACTGCAAAAATTCATATTTCCATCTCAAATAAGTTTATACAAATTGTTGAGAAAGCAATCCCGTGTTTTTTGAATGCCTCCAGCCTCTAGAAGTCCAACGTGGTATCAAGTTCACCACAGAGCACTTTAGCCTAGTGGGTTTATTTTTTTGAGACAGGGTGTGGTAAACGGGAAGGGAATGTAACTAGAACTTTTGCATTAAGTTCTAGTCTCTGGTGAGTTCACGGTGTGTTAGGCTCGAATGGAGTCTTCCGGGAGACACAACCCAGAGACTCACAGTCAGGATATCAATGCAACAACAAGAGGTTTATTCTGGGGCCAGCGCACTGAGACCATCCTAACACGCAGGAAAGGTCGGCCCTGGGCTGCAGAATTTTACAACTTTTATACTCGATTTCTAGCTTAAGCAAGGGGCCTTCATTTCATTGGCTTAGCAAGCTAACTTTTGAATTTATTGGCTATGTTTTCAACTTAAGGCCAGGTGTCTTTATTTCATTGGAGGGTAATTTTTACACTGCTTGTGGTTTTAGCTTCCTCATAGTTGGGATTCTTAGTAAGTCATTATCTCTTTTTGCCATCTGTTTCTGGAAATGAGAGTTGGGGCCTACCCTAGATTTTTGACCTTACATTTCCCCCTTTTCTTTGAACTAATTATAATCTTATAATTAAAGGCCATTTTCTGAGGAAGCTACAGCTTGGTACCCTAAAACTTGAATTTTTACAGCATTAATTCGGTCTCTAATGAAAGTAAGCAAGCGATTGAGGACACACAGTCCTAAGGTGAGCATCAGTAATATCACTAGTAGGGGACCTAGGAGAGTTGAGATCAGGGTCGTGAGCCAGGGCAAAGAGTTAAACCAGGATTCAAACCACCCCTGTCACTGTTCTCTTTCTTTTTGTCTGTTGGCTAGTCTCTCTTTGACTTTGGCCATGGAATCTGACTATTCCTGAGTGGTCAATGTAGAAGCAACACTCTTCTCTTAAGGCAGCGCAAAGCCCTCCTTGTTGTAAGAACAGAAGGTCTAGCCCTCTTCTGTTCTGAAGCACTACCTCTGAGAGGGAGGTGAGAGATTCTTCTAACTTGGATATAGATTCTTCTAAGGCTTTGATGTCTATATCTATTGCATCTCAGAGCCCCAGGAAGTAGTGGGGCTGAAGGGCTAGCGCAGCTCCCCCGGTGGCAGCACCAGCTGTCACACCTAATCCTAGAAGTACTGCTTAAAGTCATGCTGACGGGTTCTCACTTGAATCTGATTTTGTTTCCCCTGATGTCTAGGACTTCTTGGTCTGTATGATATATTAACCGGGGAACTAGCTGTACCATCACACAATAGTCAGAGGTTTGGTTTAGCACCTGGAGGTTTATACATGGGGTAAGCCCAGTACTGCAGGCCCACCAACCATTCTGATCTGGAAGGAGATAACTATTATTGGTCAGGAAAGTCAGAGTGGCATTGCATAGGTGGGCATGGCTATGGGGTACTTGTCTTAAACATAACCCTTGCCCTGTAACAGATGTTAGAGTAATCTTGGTCGAGGAGGGTTGCCATCTGCAACTAGAGGAATCAGTGGCAAGGGAATAATTACTCATTAAACTTATCCCTTCATAAAAAGGGTGTTCTATATTGTAGCAGAGCCAGCAGTTTTGAGTCATATTAGGGTTGGTGAGACAATACCTGATAGGCTTGTTGGACCAGACAGTCTCTCCAGTCTGGGAAATAACTTCCCAGGTGAGAGCTTTTGGAGAATGAGGGTTTGGGGCACCTGTGGGAATCATTAACATAATCAACAAAATCATCAACATAGTTACCCAATGCCTAGGCCCCCCACAGATCAGACATTTTCCTTGCATTGGAGGCTTTGGAGGCCTGGTGGAGTCTTTTTTAGAGTTATCTTGAGAGGGTTCTGGGTCCGCTGGACTGACCATTTTTCTGAAGTTTTTTCAGTTACGGCAGGCTTTACGTGTGACGCATGGATCCAGGCGGCGATGCCGTCAACTTTGATTGCAGAGGGCGTGGTCAGAAGCACGGAGTAAGGTCCTTTCCAGCGGGGTTCTAGGTTCTGAGCTCCATGCCTGCGCACGTACACTGAGTCACCAACCTGGAATGGGTGAGGGAGATCTAAGGTTCCGGGTCGGTATGCCTTGGCCAGCTGTTTCCATAGGTCTCGCTGAACAGCCTAGAGGCCCTTAAGTCTGGTATACAGTTCATCGGGAGTTAGGTTGGGGGGTATTCCTAAGTCAAACATAGCAGTTAAGGGAGGAGGGGCCCCATACAGAATTTCAAAGGGGGTCAGTCCAAAAGTAGTTGGGGTGTTTTTGACCTGGAAGAGGGCTAAGGGAAGGAGCATCACCCAGTCAGCACCGTCGGCTTCCATGGATAATTTAGTTAGGGTCTCTTCTATTCATCCTTTCTACCTGGCCAGAACTCTGGGGTCTATATGCACAATGTAATTTCCAATCAATCCCCAGTACTTTAGCAACTCCCTGACTTACCTGGGCAGTAAAAGCAGGCCCACTATCTGACCCTATTACCTTAGGCACTCCAAAGCGAGGGAAGATGTCTTCTAAAATCTTTTTGGTTACCACCTGGGCAGTCTCTTTTTTTGTTGGGAAGGCTTCGACCCATCCTGAAAAGGTATCTATAAAAACTAAGAGATATTTGTTACCATATCTAGCAGGTTTAATTTCTGTAAAGTCAATCTCCCAATATATTCCAGGTCGGTCTCCACGGAGTCTTTTCCCGGGTGGGGGGGGGGCCTTGCTCGGGTAAGCATTAACTACTTGGCAGGCTTTGCAGCCTTGGACTATTGAGCTAGTTATCTCTGGGAGTCCAGTAGTCAGTGTTTTTAAAAACAGTTATAAGCTTTTTTCTCCCAGGTGGGTCCACTGGTGTATCTGACGAATCATCTGCTCAGCTCTGAGTCGGGGCAAGATGACTTTGGCGTCTTTAGTGACCCAGGCTGAAAGCTGTGGATCAAAGGTTCCGCCCAAGTCGCGGATGGCGGTCAAGTCCTGGGCAGTATATTGGAGCGGCTGGCCTAGCTGTGGAGTTAAGGAGGCGGGACCGGCTTGTAGGGCCAGGGCAGTCTCTGTTTTGCTAGCCACCTTTTTAACCTCTCGATCAGCCATCTGGTTTCCTTGGGCTATCTTGGAGGTGTGTTTCTGGTGACCCGGACAGTGGATTATACTGACCTTGAGGGGAAGGTGGAGGGCCCCCAGCAGGGCAAGAATTTCAGTCTTGTTATTTATTTCTTTGCCGGCCGACGTTAGGAGCCCTCTCTGTTGATAGATGGCTCCATGAACATGAGCCGTGGTGAAGGCATATCTACTGTCGGTGTAGATATTTACCTTTTTATCTGTTGCCAGTTCTAGGGCCTTTGTTAGTGTGAGGAGTTCAGCCCGCTGAGCGGAGGTGCCTTCAGGTAGGGCTTGGGCCCAGACAACTTGCTTACCGTCAACGATGGCGGCGCCCGCTTTTCGTTGTCCTTCTTCAATGTAGTTGCTGCCATCGGTGAACCAAGTCACTTCTGCATCTGGCAGGGGTTGATCGGACAGGTCTTTTCTCCATCCATGTGTTTCAGCTAGAATCTGCAAACAGTCATGCTCAGGGGTCTCAAGGTCAGGGTCAGGCAACAGGGTGGCAGGGTTTAGGTTGCTCGCAGGAGTAAAAGAGATCCGGTCTGAATTTAATAGTAGTCTGATAATGGGTCATCCTAGCATTAGTGAGCCATCGATCTGGGGGCTGACGAACCACGTGTTCTAGGGCATGGGGAGCAGTCACAGTCAGATTTTGCCCTAGAGTTAGCTTGTCAGCATCTTTTACTAAGGTAGCAACCGCAGCTATTATTTTTAAGCAGGAGGGCCATCCGGCCACTACAGGATCGAGTTTGTTTGACAAGTAGGCCACTGGTCTCTTCCATGGCCCCAGTTTTTGGGTAAGCACTCCTTTGGCTATTCCCTTCTGCTCAGCCACAAACAGGTGAAAAGGCTTGGTTATGTCTGGGAGCCCTAGAGCTGGGGCCACCAGCAGTGCCTTTTTTAGGTCGTCAAAGGCCGTTTGCTCTGTCTCAGTCCATTTGAACGGTTGGCTTTCTCGGTTGAGAGGGTATAGAGGGGCTGCAAGCTCAGCAAATCCCAGTATCCACAACCGGCAGAATCCTGCCATCCCCAGAAACTCTCTCACTTGTTTAGCAGTCTGGGGGGCTGGGATGTGTAGTACAGTTTCTTTTCTTGCCTCTGAGAGACACCTTTTTCCATCTTTTAGAATATACCCCAGGTAACTGACCTGTTTCCTGCAGAGTTGAGCCTTTTTGGCTGATGCTTGATATCCCAGTTGTCCCAGCTCGATCAAGAGTCGTTGGGTACTTAGATTGCATTCAGTTTCAGAGGAGGCCGCTAGTAGCAGATCATCAACATACTGAAGGAGGGTTACCTGCTGGTTTCGTTCGTGAAATGGCACCCGGTCATGGTGGAGGGCTTCATCAAAGATGGTGGGGGAGTTCTTGAACCGCTGCAGAAGTCGTGTCCACGTCAGCTATCCTGCTTTTCCCAATTCTGCATCTCGCCACTCAAAGGCGAAAAGTGGCTGGCTGATAGGACTCAGTGGTAGACAAAAGAATGCATCTTTTAGGTCTAACACCATGTACCACACCTGCTCTGGAGGCAAAGAGCTTAGCAGGTTATAAGGGTTAGGCACAGTTGGGTGGATATCTGTTACCTGCTTGTTGACTTCTCTTAAGTCCTGGACTGGACGATAGTCATTAGTGCCAGGTTTGCGGACAGGCAGCAGTGGTATGTTCCACGCTGACTGATACCTCTTGAGAACTCCCAATTGTAACAGCCGGTGGATATGGGGTTCGATACCCTTTCAGGCTTCTCTGCTCATGGGGTATTGTCTCTCTGATATGGGAGTGGCCAAGGCTTTAAGTTCGACTAGGATGTCAGGCTGCTGTTTGGCCAATCCCAAACCAGCGGTTTCAGCCCAGGCTTCAGGGAACTCTTGAAGCCACCAATTTATGTCATTACTGTGCTGCTGGGGAGACTCAAAGAGTTGATACTCGTCATCAAGCTTGACTGTCAAGGCATGAAGAATTTCTCCTTGGCCATTTTTAACTTGGGGACTTTCTGGTAGGAAATGAATTTGTGCACGCAGTTTGGTCAGCAAATCTCGCCCCAACAAAGGGTAAGGGCGTTCAGGGATGACCAAGAACGAATGGGACACTTGGCCCAGTCCTAGGTCGACTGTCCTTCGTGTAGTCCACAGATAAAATTTGTTTCCGGTTGCGCCCTGTACCAGCGAGCGCTTCTGGGACAGGGGGCCTTTTGTTTTTAACAATACAGAATGTTCTGCTCCAGTGTTGACTAGAAACTGTACTGGAGTCCCCTCCACTGTAAGGGTTACCCTAGGTTCGGGGAGGGGTTCCGAATCCCGTCTCCCCTAGTCACTGTCTCTGTCTAGGGCAAGGACTCTTGATGATGGTGGGGAATCTTCTTGAGGGGTTTTAGTTCTTCTCCTTTTTGGACAATCTTTAACCCAATGTCCATACTCTTTACAATAGGCACACTGATCTTTATCTAGATCCTGTCGACAGGAAGCTGTACTTTGTCCTTTTTGTTGTCTTTTACCTTTTTCTAAGTCTCTCCCTTCTTTAACTGCCGCCGCTAAGATTCGGCTCAGATTTTTAGTCTGCCTTTTTTCTTTTTTAAACTCTCTTTCATCTTGTTCTTTCTGATTTCTTTCTTCTTTCTCTTCTTCTGTCTCTCTACTGTAAAATACCTTTTCTGCTACTTGCACTAAATCTTTTAGGGACTTATCCTGTAAATTTTCAACCCTCTGCAAATTTCTCTTTATGTCTCGAGCTGACTGATCTATAAAGGTTATGATCATAGTATCTCCTTGGCCCTCAGAGGATGGGTCAAAGGGTGTGTATTGCCTAAAGGCTTCCATCAACCATTTGAGAAAGGCAGATGGAGATTCATCTGGTTTTTGTATTACCTCTCTAACCTTAGCCAAATTAGTGGGGCACCTGGCTGCGCCTCGGAGATCCACCATTAGAAGCCGACGATACTCACAGAGGTGCTCCCTACCTTCTGCTAAATTGAAGTTCCAGTCAGGTCGAGTTAGAGGAAAAGCCGCATCAATCTCGTTAATGAGTTGGGTTGGTCTTCCATCGTCACCTGGGACGTTTTTACGAGCTTCTAAAAATACTGTTTCTCTTCAGTAGTTAGGAGCGTCTGAAGGAGCTGTCGGCAGTCATCCCATGTAGGCTGATGGGAATGGAGGAGAGATTCTAACAAATTAGTAATGGCCTGCAGGATTTTGATTTTTCCAGTTATATAGATTGGAAGGAGAGAAAGGCCAGTACTGGAGAGGTTGGAAAGGTTGTGCGCCTGCTTCAGTTGGAGGTAGAGGAGGCCCAAAAACTCTTAGAGGTAGGGCTACAGACGCCTCAGGAGTGGCTGCACGGTGGCTGCGGGTCCCGGTTGCAGGACCATCTATTTCAGGTGGCGGGTTGGGTGCCGCCGCTGGCAGAGCTGCTGGGGCCGCCGGCGGGGCCGCCTGCAATGGGAGAAGAGGCGGGTAGGAGGGAGGCGGATCTAAAAGTAAAAGGTCTGTATTAGTGTCATTAGGGAGTACTTTTTCTTTAGGCTTTGGCTCAGTTATCGCCATCACTGTGGAGGAAAAGGGGTTAGCTGATGGGAGGAACGGTTTTATCCATAGCGGAGGCTGAAGAATTAGATCTTCCCAGGTTATAATATAGGCTGTTTGATCTGGATGTCCTCCCGATTTTTGAAAAACTTTTTGTTTAACTGCTAAGATCTTATCTACAGAGAAGGATCCTTCTGGTGGCCAATCTACATTAAAGGTGGGCCACTCGGACCGACAATAGGTCTGCCATTGATTTTTCTTACCTAAGACTGACAAATTTTGAGCTCTAGATTTTACTTCTCTCCAATGTTCTAACGTTAGAGACAACGGAGTGGCAATTGTTTGGCCCATTTCCGATCTATAAATCCACACAATACAAAATAACAAACAGATAAAACAAATAACACTACAGTATAATACTTTTCGTCCTATCGGCGATTTCCACAACAGAAACAGAGCTTCCGTCCCAGGTCGTGACCGGAGACGGAGTTTATCCAGACAGAGATGAATCCTCACGGACTTGTCTCTAAAAATCACCTCTGGGGTGTCCCCCAGGGTTGACCCTTGACACGCCACTTTTTGCCTGACTGTCGTGCAGTATTACCCTCACGGGCCCTATTGTGGGTCGAACAGACTAAACCGAGCCGAGATCAGAACCGATTGCCAACAAAACAAGCACAGAACACACAAACAGACCCGGCGCCAAAACGAGAAATGAGCTCACAGGTTGCTTATCTCATACCTGGTGTGCGAGGTCTCGGAGGCGCGTTGATTCCCGGCCAACGCACCAATATGTTAGGCTCAAACGGAGCCTTCGGGGAGACACACCCCAGAGAGACTCTCAGTCAGGATATCGATGCAACAGCAAGAGGTTTATTCTGGGGCCAGTGCACTGGGACCGTCCTAACACGCAGGAAAGGTCGGCCCTGGGCTACAGAATTTTACAACTTTTATACTCGATTTCTAGCTTAAGCAAGGGGTCTTCATTTCATTGGCTTAGCGAGCTAACTTTTGAATTTATTGGCTATGTTTTCAACTTAAGGCCAGGTGTCTTTATTTCATTGGAGGGTAATTTTTACACTGCTTATGGTTTTAGCTTCCTCATAGTCGGGATTCTTATTAAGTCATTATCTCTTTTTGCCATCTGTTTCTGGGAATGGGAGTTGGGGCCTGCCCTACATTTTTGACCTTACAGGCGCACGGCAAAATAATTAATAATTAGGCAGAAATGAGACAGAGAAAACTGAGCTTGGGTCTGATCCATGCTACTCTGGGCCGCAAGGACCCTGGACCCCAGCCTCCCACACCTTTATTATCTACATTCCAAAATACCTGGAAAGGCAGGGGCACACCAACAATAGTCCTAGAGAAGTTATGTAGGTGAGGATCCCTCTGGACAAGGCAGATGTCAGCAATAGTCCTTGAGAAGGGACAGATATGGTGCAGTTCTGCCCTGAAGCATCACA
Source organism: Petromus typicus (assembly GCA_004026965.1). Taxonomy (NCBI): domain Eukaryota; kingdom Metazoa; phylum Chordata; class Mammalia; order Rodentia; family Petromuridae; genus Petromus; species Petromus typicus. The sequence continues at coordinate 12,717 of PVIR01018498.1, read as the reverse complement.
GCATGTGGGACTATTGAGTCCTTGATGCTACCAGAGATGAAGACAAGTGTCAAGTCCAAAGTCCGTCTGCAGGCAGGAAGGCCTGGTCAACTTTGACCTTGCAGTTCCCAAACCGGGTGGTTCCCAACAACAGGGTGTCACTGTAATTCAGGCTGGCCCTGAGCTCAGTGTGTATCCCAGTTGAGCCTCAAGCTCATAGAAATCCTATCTCTGCCTCCCAAGTGCTAAAATTACAGGTGTGAGCCACCACACCTGGCATTGTGGTATGTGGTACTGATTGCTGTTGTGCATGAATCACTGTGCCTGATGACTATGTGGTTACTGGCGATCAGACTTGGGACCTTGTGTTTGCAAGGCAGGTGCAGGAACCACTGAGCTAAATCCCCAGCCCTTTAGTATTTATTGTTGGTTATAGCACTACATTTTTATCATACAAATGAAAAGTTTAAAACTGTATTTATTATTGTATTGAAAATCAAAATACTTTTGACATGTGGATATTGTAGCAATTTAAGGATAGATGTTTAGAAACATGTGAAGATAGGGGCTGGGGATTTAGCTCAGTGGTTCCGGCGCCTGTCTTGCAAGCGCAAGGGCCTGGGTTCGATCCCCAGCAATCACATACAATACAGAGTGTGGAGACTCACGCCCACCAGCAACCAGTACCACACACCACAGTGCCGGGCATGGTGGCTCACACCTGTAATCCCAGCACTTGGGAGGCAGAGGCAGGATTGCTGTGATGTGAGTTGGAGGTTGAGCTCAGGGCCAGCCTGAACTGCAAAGCGAGACCCTGCCTCAAAAAACAAAAAGAAACATCTGAAGATACACTGTCTTTAATGACTATGTACAGATCTAAAACCTGTCTTTTCACAGTTGTGAAATTTTATTCATTTTAAAATAATGAATGCATTTTATAACTGGGCATTTTCACTTTGTGCCAGAATCAAATATATGCTGAGTATGTTCTTAATGCCCAAGGGAAGAATACAGAATTGATAATACAAGGTAGTTCTAAACACCAAGTTGTACTCTGATCCCCTAAATGATTGCAATTTAAATAGTTTTAACATGTTTCCATGTAATATAATGTTGATATACATAATATTAACTGTCTTGTTGAATCTATGTTGTGATTTTCAAATAAAGTAATGTTATCAGTAAGCAACACCAAAAGTAAACTTTTGTATTTTAGTGAAGGAATTAGTGTTTCCATTTGTATGGATCATGTTTGTAAAATGGTAGGTGCAATTATGAACTTTTCTCTTCAGATCATGGTTTACAGAAATGTGTCTGGTGTTAAGTCTACAAAGTGTGGATAGCGATACCTAACTCACTGTTAACTTAAGAAAATGCCTAGCTAAATTTGCCCGCCAAAGTTATAGTTGTGGAAGACCAAACTTATGGACATGTTGCCAGAATAAGGAAGGAATAAAAAAGAAACAAAGGATAAGACAGGCTTGCACCTGTTTCTTTTGAGGAACTCTAGTGTTCATCTTTACCTTGGAAGTCATCACCTGACTCTTTAGCCTTTCACTTTACTCTTCGGCATCCAGGTCAGAACACAGTCTTCTGGTATAGGGCACAACAGAGGCCTACAGGCGTTCAGCTTAATGTTCAGAATGGTAACAATTTGTACTCTTCCAAATTAGATTGCATGGACAGTCATTGTAAGCCAAAATTATCAATCCTTGTGTATTTGTTCAGCTTGCTTTAAATATTTCGGTAAAAAGCATTGATATATTACTACATAACTATGCTGCTACAGAAGTTATGCAACATCTGACCTGTCACACTCAGAAACTCACAGCACTATGCTTTATTTTCTGGTATAAGTGATGGTAAAATCACAAAAAAAAAGAAAAAAAAAAGAAATCATCACAATATATGTGTGAAAAGTAACATAGGGAGAATAAATTGACATAAGATACAGTTATGTTGGGATAAATGGATGTCATTAAGATACAAATAACATTTCCTAACCTAAACTACAAATGTGAAAAAAATTGTACTTCGTAAAAAACACATGTTCATTCACCTTTAATATATACATACACATATACATATCAAATTCAAAATTATATTCTTACAATGTGGAATATAAACAACAAAATCTTATTTAATGCTAGGAGAAATAATCATTTAAACAATTAAATATAATTTTTATTAGATTCTACAAAATTAAAAAAATGAAATAAAATCAATGCTTAAAAAAAAAAAAACCTGGCTTAGACAAAATTATGGCAGTGTGATTTCCCTTAGACTACAGTTCAGATACTGATAACTGATTTACTGAAATGAATACAGTCTAGGCTATCTCCCCCTGGCAGTGTATTTTCTACAAAATTTACATGGAAATATTGACATCAAAATTTTCATCTGAATGTTTCCATGACATGTGTAATTTTGCTGTTTCAAAAAGGTTTAAATTTATATATTCTCCCACATGTGTTCCTTCAGGTGATTGGTAAAAATGTGTCTACTAAACACTTTCCTACATTGCTAACATATCTATTGTTCATTCCCAGTGTGAAAACTTGTTTATGAAATCCATGCTGCTTACATACATAGGGGTTCTCATAACTGAGTCTTTTAATGTCTCTGACAATGACTGTATCTGCCGAAGTTTCTCCCCAGTGTGAATCCTTTCAGTGTATCTGACAGTGACTGTCTGTTGAATATTTTCCCACACTACTTACATACATATGGCTATCAGTGTTTCCTTTCATGACTCTGACAATACCAGTATGTGCTAAATGCTTTCCCACATTGCTTGCACACATAAGGTTTCTTCACAATGTGACTCCTTTCATGTGCTTGACAGTTACTGTGTGTAGTGAATGCTTTTCCACACTGCTTACAAACATAGGGTTTTTCCCCAGTGTGAGTTCTTTCATGTCTCTGACAGTGAGCGCGTATAGTGAATGCTTTTCCACATTGCTTACACATATAAGGCCTTTCCCCAGTGTGAGTCCTCTCATGCATCTGACAGTATGTGTGTGTGCTGAATGCTTTTCCACACTGCTCGCATACATAGGGTTTTTCCCCAGTATGAATCCTTTCATGTTTCTGATAGTAACTGTGTGTAGTAAATGCTTTCCCACATTGCTTGCACATATGTAGTTTCTCCCCAGTGTGAGTCCTTTCATGTATCTGACAGTATATGTGTGTGCTGTATGCTTTTCCACATTGCTTGCACATATAAGGTTTCTTCACAATGTGACTCCTTTCATGTGTCTGACAGTTACTGTGTGTAGTGAATGCTTTTCCACACTGCTTACATACATAGGGTTTTTCCCCAGTGTGAGTTCTTTCATGTCTCTGACAGTGAGCGCGTATAGTGAATGCTTTTCCACACTGTTTACACATATAAGGCTTTTCCCCAGTGTGAGTCCTTTCATGCATCTGACAGTATGTGTGTGTGCTGAATGCTTTCCCACATGCTTTGCACACATAGGGTTTTTCCCCAGTGTGAGTCCTTCCATGTATCTGACAGGACTTGTTCGTGCTGAATGCTTTTCCACACTGCACACATATATAAGGTTTCTCCCCAGTGTGAGTCCTTTCATGTACCCGACAGTTAGTTCGTGTATTGAATGCTTTCCCACAATGCTTGCATGCATAGGGTTTCTCCCCAGTGTGAGTCCTTTCATGTATCTGACAGTAACTGTGTGTAGTGAATGCTTTACCACACTGTTTACATAGATAAGGTTTTTCCCCTGTGTGAGTCCTTTCATGTCTCTGATAGTAGCTGCGTGTGCTGAAAGCTTTCCCACATTGCTTACATAGAAAAGGTTTTGTCCTACTGACAATTATTTTATGCCTGTTACAGGAATTATTCTGAGCTAATTTTTCAAACCCCACATCCTCATCTGTGTTCAATAGAGTATGAGGCAAACTGGGCACATTTGCTGAAAAACGCCTAAGCAGTTTTCTCCAAGGCAGGCTCTTAGTTGGCTTCAACAAAGCTTGTTGCTCATTGTCTTTAGCATCTGGAGTCCTAAGGACTATTTTTTCATGTTGATTCCAAGATTTATACTGACAGGATTTTGTGACATCATATCTATAAAGAAAGAGAAGAAAAATATCATTCAGTACAAAAAGGTCTCCATATAATAATTTACAGGAAAAGTTCTGCCTTCATGCCCAATCAGAAGTTTTGAGAGTGCACTGTCTGAATGCTGTGGAGGAGGCTTTCACAACAGCCATTCAGCAAAGGATACTATTCACTGGGGGCTTGTGAAGTGATATGTGTTTATAATACAGAAGTTCTAGCTCTATTTAAATAACTGATATACATTTAAGTCTATCATTTTAACACTTGTGTCTCACCACCATTCTCCCTTTGTTTCCTTACCTTAGTCATCCTTCCAACTCCAAATAGTGAGCCTTTCTGTTCTCTAATAATTTCTCCTAAATTTATTTTTCTAACATGTATTTTAGTGAATCATAAGAAAACACATGGTAATTCACTATCTGTGTCTTGACTTATTTAATGCTATAAGAAGGAGTCTCATCTATTATGTTATTCTCCCTCATAACATATTTTCTTTATTTTGCAGGAGATACTCATTGATCATTAATCTGCTCAGCGTGAACTTCAGTTTGTCTTCCTGCTGGCTCACATTAACAGTGTGCTGGGATTATCAGAAAGCACTGTCCTACTGAGCATATCCCTGCATTTTCTTTTTCCAGGCATACACTGAGGGCCATTGAGGCTGTAACCAGAGCACAGGGATGGGGCATTACTTCCAGAACTTAGATACATGAATATTCACCTTAAGCATGATTATGCATGTGTAAGTAAAATATGATAATTATGAATCCTTTCAGATGATACAGAGAGAGGTTTACCTGGCTCAAATCCAAACTCCTATGTGTAACTTCTGAAACATCTGTACATTGATTATCACAATGATGCTATTATATCTCCCAGCAATTATAGATTAGGGTGTCATGTAAGAATTTTAGAACACAAATCCAATACCCTGGAGGGCATTTTAAAATAAGTTATTAGTACAATACTAGCTTTTATTTGAATTTTGAACACTGCTCATAGGTTAGCAACTTTTTAAATCCCATGTGTCTCATAATCATATATGCACATAAATAGATAACCAGATGAGTTTATGTCAAAGATCAAAATTTATTCTTTTCATGTATGACTATACACATCAGCAGAATGCACTTTGCTACATTTCAATTAGATCATGAAAGACTTTACATAGCAATGTATGAGACAGTGTCTCTTACTGCATATTATCACTAGTAACTTACTTTCCAGAATACTTCTCTATTCAACCATCACATCATACAAACTTGGGTACCTATATGGAATTTTTTGAGATTAAATGAATTTGCGCATGGCCTCATTTATATAGTTCCTTCGGTGGTAGTATTTCTGCTCATCCATTGACTCATGGAAAATATTTCTTTTCCTCATTAGTGGAAATTACCTCAGATTTCTTGAGCAAATTTGGTACTCTTCAATTTGCTGGTTGTCCCAGGTCCTTCCTAGAGTGTAGCCATAGAGGTAGAAAAAGTTACTATACTATTATAAAGAATGAATGAATATTAGTCAGATTCACGTTACATTATGAACAGGCCTGAGGTACCCGTCAAAATATTTTTCCCATTGTGTTTAATGAGTGCACCAATGACCAAGAACCAATGCTCTCTGCTCATATAAACAAGAAAATAATGTTCTCCTTACCTACAGCACTCATGTGCAGAAATGTTTCGTACATCACATCTCTATAGAGCTTCTTTTGGGATGGATTCAGCACAGCCCACTCCTCCTTGGTAAAGTTCACAGCTACATCTTCCAAGGTCACTGCCACCTAAAAAATAACATATATATCAGGTGACAAAAGGTTGAAACTCACACCCTCAGATATCTGAAATCATTATGTAAAAGTTGAGTTCAGGTTAATTCCTTCACACATTTTCACATTGCAACTCACTGCTATAGTAAAAGCAGAATAGCAGTGGTTGCCCTGCAGCTTCACCCAAACTGTATGTGTGCATTGTCTTTAAAACACAGATGACAGAGGGGGTTTAGAAATCACTCTCTCCACCAAATATCAGGACAGAAAAATATCTAATCGAATGGTTTTAATGGGTCACAGATTATACTTTTTAAAACTGATTACTTATCAAATTATGGCATTCTTTCTCTTCTGTAAATAAGAAAATCTGTGCTTTATTAAGCCAAAAAAAAAGATGAATACTTCTTCAGATTATGGGTCTCAATATTTTTTTTGAATATTGAAAGCCATAGTCTTCACATTTGTTACCATGAACTTCAAAATCATAATTTACATTTCTAAAAACTATTTATGTAAAAAGACAAAAGAGAACATCAGCCTCTTCATAGATTGCCTTTGTGGTCCAAGTAGCAGGTATCAAGATTGTGGTGAAGTTCAACCCAATTGAAACCCAAGTTCAATTGCTAGGACTTCATACTGATGTGAAAGTTTGAAATGCCATCTTAGTGTGCGTCAGTTGTAAGAGTCCTCACGTAGGATGCTGGAGCTCTGGGTTCAGTGCCCACTGGATATGACTCAGAAAAAGAATGCTAAACAGTGCCTTTCAGCTTTAGAGATGGTGAACCCCAGGTTATTTCGAATGTTTTAGAAAATGCTAAGGACACCCTTAATTCCTACTTCTTTGATAACAAAGAGGCTGCTTATTTGGATTTCTGACACAAAATATTGTGGAAGGCAAGTTTTCTTTTCTTTATTGAATTCCATTTTCCTGTCCAGGGCCTCCAAACATTCAACTGTATTTCATTTATTCTTTTCAGTGAAAATCTGAGTCATTTCCAGCAGATCGTATCTTTTTGTATTTGTTTATTTTGGTCTGTTTGTTTTTGAGACAGGGTCTCGCTTTGTAGCCCTGGCCCTGAGCTCAGCCTCCAACTCACATCACAGCAATCCTCCTGCCTCTGCCTCCTGAGTGCTGGGATTACAAGCATGAGCCACCATGCCCCGCACTGTGGTATGTGGCACCCTCGCGTTTTGTAAAGCTGTTTGTCTTACCTTGTGGAGCATTGTTCCCCTTAGTGCTTTATTTTGCTAATATTGTTAAATCAACTTTCCCTTGTAGCCTGCTTCCCTCCTTTATGCCCAGGATGTAACACACCTGCTTGTTCACAAATGGTGACTTTCCTGCTTCCTCCCGCTCAGTACCACATCTGTAATGGCCAGGCATGGTGTTGTGAAGTAATCTACTTGTGCCCTTGGTAACTAGGTAGGCCCTGATAAAGTTTGGCTAACCCATGTGCAGTACTGCAAGTGGGATGAGTGGTCACAAGTCAATTGTCAAACTTTTCTGTTGTCTATAAAATTGGTTGGAAAACTGAAAAGGGCCACCAATCAATTAATGAGGAACTTGTTTCCCTTTTGGCTGACCCTTTGTTCACAAATAAAAGTTCTTTCTCATTTATCCCAAGTTCTAAGTCTCTCAAATACTTTGACATCCCCTTTGTGACTACATTATGGTATGTTGGCCTGGAAGTAATTTCTAGCCACTTTGGCTAGTGACCCAGACCCTGGTTGGAGTGAGCTCAGCCTTCCAACCTTTCCAGAGGGAGGTACACACCTAAGAAACTACTTTTTCTCAGCTCTGTCAAAGACTCAGAACACCAACTCAATGCCAGCAGTTGGACAGAACCCGGAGGAGAGACAAAGGACATGGACTTGTTCCAATGCACAACTCCAGAGGAATTAATCCTAGAAGATCAAGACTTGAATTGGATTGTCCTGTCTTCCTGAAGGGTCTTGATCACCCCCTGCTGGAGACGCTAGTCTCTTTTGTTGGGGCTCCTGCAGTGTGAGCCCCTTTGTTTTGGAAACACTGCAATCCATTTGCATTTGTTAGCACTCTGCTGGGAGTCATTTGATTCAACTCTGTCCATCTAGGCGCCCCTTGGAAGGGAATGCACTAACTCTGAAAGTGTGTGAATGAGTGACTGTCTGAGAATGAATGTCACAAGCCTGAAGGTATTCATCTCTGGTCCATGACAATGGTGTCATGGACCCCCTCCAGAGTTATGGGCTATGATCAGGGTCAGTTCGTGATTCCATGAGCATATCTAACAAAAAACTGAACAGGAACTCTCAGAACAAGAAATTTGCCCTATTGTCTGGGCAGTTCCTAAGGTGGCCAAGAGGCCTGTGGGCAGCTGACCGAGAGTGGCTTCTCTAGAAGGAGGGGCACCCTATTCCTTTGTTTGTCCCTGCATCACCATTCTAGGGCACTACACACACCAACAGGGTTAATCAGTCATGGGGACAGGAAGATCTTATCCCACTATTTTGGAATACATGCTTCTAGCAATAATGGTGTAAAAATGAAGCCCTAAAAACTTAGAACCTTGTGTGAGACAGACTGGCCAAAACTGTGTCCCAGGGCTGGGGAGTTAGCTCAGTGATTCCGGCACCTGTCTTGCAAGTGCAAGGACCTGGGTTCGATCCTCGGTAACCACATACTATACTGGGTGTGGAGACTCACCCCAGCAGCAACCAGTACCACATAGCACAGTGCCACGCGTGGTGGCTCACGCTTGTAATCCCAGCACTCGGGAGGCAGAGGCAAGAGGATCGCTGTAATGTGAGTTTGAGGCTGAGCTTAGGGCCAGCCTGGACTACAAAGCGAGACCCTGTCTCAAAAAAACCTAAAAAAAAAAAAAAAACAAACTGTGTCCCAGATGGTGCCCAGAGGGATCTTTAGATGAGAGCATTGTAAACTCAGTTTGAGTAGCAGTGACCGCCCCTGGAAAGGAACATCCAGAGCACTACCCCTTTGTTCATTTGTGGCTAATCCTGTGTCAGGAGATGTCAAACTGGCTTCATGTGGACGCCCGAGAGGATACAGGATCATCGTAGTTCTCTGACAAGATGCAAGTCACAATCCAGGAGCTAAGAGTGAAGTTAAGGCTGTGCTTGCAGACCCCAAATGAGAGACTGCCTCCACCCTATCCAACAGTCCCACCAAGTCCAGGCCGGTCACCCTTTCCAAATCAAGCCTCACCTCCAAACAGTCAAAATCCAGCCACCTGAGAGTGAAACCCCCAGTCAAGCCTCCAGGGCTACTCCTATAGCCCACAGCGTTAAGATCAGCACTGCTACAGGTGTCTCTCTGGTAGTATCCTGCCAGAGATGGAGGACAAATTGTCTATATTCATCAGCCCTTTACATCCACTGATTTATTGAATTGGAGAAACAACAACCCATCATATTCACAGAAGCCTTAATAATTACCAAAACTTCTCACATCCATTTTCCACACACATCGGCCGGAATGGGATGACTTCTAAGAATTATTGGGGGCCCTTTTCAAGACAGAGGAATGATGACATAGCCTAGATGAGGCCCACAATTGTTCAAAGACCAAGTCCTGCGGGACACAAATGAGGATCAATGGATCTGTGAGTCTGCCCACTGAGACATCTGATTGGAATCCTTAACTCTGAAGCGGGCTCTCCTGAGTGGAATGAAAACTGGCTCATGCAGATCATGCAATATGGCTAAGGTAGCAGAGACGTTCCAAGAGCTAGATGAGAGTCCAGAGAAATTTTATGAGAGACTCTGCGAAGCCTCCTGGATGTTTTCCCCATATGATCCAGAAGCTTCTAAAAATCAATGGACGGTCAACATAGCATTTGTCACTCAGTCCACTATAGGCATCCATAGAAAGATACAAAAACAAGAGGGCTGGAGTGGAATGAACAGTACACAACTCATTCATGTCGCATGTAAAGTCTATGTTAATGGAGAGTAAATGGAATAGAAAAAGACAACCAAAAGAAGTTAACAGGGAGGCAAGGCAAAGGGCAGCTTACTTGGAAACAGTTCTGGAAAAGTCGATACCATAGGGCTTAGAAAGGAAATTAAGAGACTGCAAAAATTGGACCGTCTTACTATATGGAACACAACATTTAAAAAGTAAATGCCCCAAGCTCTGGGAAAAAAGAAGCAAGAAGAAAAAGCTCAAGAAAATGCCTCCCTGGCAACACTCCAACTTTGCAGGTGAGGACAGCAACTGGGGCAGATGGAGCTCAATCAATTCCATCAATTCAATCAGGCTGGGTCTCCATAAGGGCCTAGTCTATAAACGCTGGAGATGAGTCACCACGTCCAACACTGTGGTATGTGGTTACTGGGGATTGAACTCTGAACTTGGAACTTTGCCTTACAAAGTAGGCACCAGAACCACTAAGCTAAATCCCCGGCCCCAGTATATAACTTTTTTTTTTTTTAAAGACAGGGTCTTGCTTTGTAGTTCAGGCTGGCAATCCTCCCACCTCTGCCTCTTGAGTGCTGGGATTACAGGTGTGAGCCACCACGCCCAGCACTGTGGAATGTGGTGCTAATTGCTGCTGGGCGTGAGTCTCCACACCTAGTATTGTATGTGGTTACTGAGGATTGAACCCAGGTCCTTGCACTTGCAAGACAGGTGCCAGAACCACTGGACTAAATCCCTGGCCCATATAACTGTTATAATAGACAGTGGAGCCGAACATTCAGTAGACACTCAATTAGTAACTCCACAGCCCCTGCCAGACTTAAGTGGGTGACTGGGGACCCAAGCCAAAGAAATTTTTATCAGAGCCATCTGTGAAATTGGCAGTCCAGCATGACACACACTTTCTTTCTTTTTTTTTTTTTTTTTTAAGTTTCTGAGACAGGGCCTCACTTTGTAGTTCAGGCTGGTCCTGAACTCAGCCTCGAACAGAGCAATTCTCCTGCCTCTGCCTTCCAAGTGCTGTGATTATAAGCATGAACCACCACACCTGGCACTGTTGTATGTGGTTACCAGGGATTGAATCTGGCCCTCCTGCTTGCAAGGCAGACACTGGAACCAATGAGCTAAATCCCCAGCCCCACAAATTTCTATGCATGCCTATATGCCCCATCTCACTCCTAAGAAGAGATCTTCTCTCTAAGCCAGGAGCAGCAATTACCTTTAGAAACAACAGCAGTGCCTACTTTAATTCAGACTCACCTTCTGCCAGTCAAATGCTGACAGTTATTCCAAACACATGGCACTTGTTTGTTGAAAGTGAAAAACAGCAGGTATTTAAAAAAAAAAATAGCAATAAACATTTGTTTCTGAGTCTAAGCTAATCCACCAGGCCTAGCAATAAACCATGCCCTGTTGCTGACAGAATTTAAACCACGATCCACAATAGCTCTCTGACAGTACCCAATGACTCAGGAGGCCCAACAAGAAATTCAGCCATGCCAGCCTGAACCAAAGCGAGACCCTGTCTCAAAAAACCTTAAAAAAAAAAAAAAAAAAAAAAGTTAGGGCCAGGGATATATATAGCTCAGTGGTTCCAGCGCCTGTCTTGTAAGCGCAAGGACCCAGGTTCGATCCCCGGTAACCACATAACAATACTGGGTGTGGAGACTCACCCCAGCAGCAATCAGTACCACATACCACAGTGCCAGGCGTGGTGGCTCACGCCTGTAATCCCAGCACTCGGGAGGCAGAGGCAGGAGGATTGCTGTGATGTGAGTTTGAGGCTGAGCTCAGGGCCAGCCTGAACTACAAAGTGAGACCCTGTCTCAAAAAAACCTTAAAAAAAGAAATTCAACCATACATCAGCCAATTGAAAGCAGCTGAACTCCTGACAGTGCAATTTGCCACAGAATACTACTGTTCAAAGACCCTCTTCAGATTTCTTCAGGACTCTGGATACAAGGTTTTATGACAGAAAGCTCAAATCTGCCAAACCAAAGTGTGATACTTAGGATTTGATATAGAAAAGGGACAGAAAATCTTAGGTTTAGAAAAGAAAAAAGTCATTAGGTCTATCCAAAGACCCAATACCAAAAAGAACCTCAAAGAATTTCTAGGTGCAGTGGGATTCTGTTGGATTTAGATCCCAGGGGTCACAGAAAAGGCAAAACCCTTATATGATATGTTAAAAAACAAAACAGTTGAGCTTAGATTGGGCAGCAGAGAAAGATATGTTCTTCAGACAACTAAAATAAACTTTGAGTAAATCTCCAGCATTTGAAATTCCAGATGTAAATAGACCTGTTAACCTCTTTGCAGAAGGAAAAAAAAAAAAAACATGTTGCTTTGGGGGTTCTAATCCAAAAGATAGGTCCCTGGGAGAGACCTGTTGCCTATTTATCAGAGATATTAGATCTTGTAGGTAAGGGATGGGCAATTGTCTTGTCTCTCGGCAATTGTAGGTATGGTCATGCTAATAATAGAAGGAGAGAAGTTAACCTTAGGACAAGAGTTTAAAGTATACATGTCCCATGCAGTGATGGAACTATTAAAACACTTGAGGTAAAAACTGGCTAATATCCACATTATACAGTAGTAAGTGCTCTTGTGCAAAAATCCCCACTTAATCATTACTATAGCAAAGGCTTTAAACAAAGCCATGTATCTGCCCATAGAATTATGAGCATGACTGTTTGATGTCAATAGACAACGTATACTCCAGCAGACCAAACCTTCAAATGACCGTGGCTACTGCTGAGTACGCCTTTTTTTTTTTTTTTTAGGTTTTTTGAGACAGGGTCTCGCTTTGTGGTTCAGGCTGGCCCTGAGCTCAGCCTCAAACTCACATCACAATCCTCCTGCCTCTGCCACCCGAGTGCTGGGATTACAGGCGTGAGCCACCACGCCCGGCACTGTGGTATGTGGTACTGGTTGCTGCTGGGTGTGGGTCTCCACACCCAGTATTGTTAT
>PVIR01018497.1:8417-33734 GCA_004026965.1 Petromus typicus | reverse complement strand
CCCCATTCTACGCCAGTGGCAGTATTAAATCAAGTTCTAGTGAAAAATATTTTTTACCCATCTGTATTTTCTGGCTTGGAGTTTATGTAAGATTTTAGTTTAGTAGTCATTACCAGTCTTGTCATTACCAGTCTTGTCCATAATTTCCTTTTAGGAAATCCCAGAGTGAGCCTACAACTCCCAGATGGCTCCGCGCGTACTTCGGGGACTACAACTTCTATTGGGCCTTGCGGCCCGCAGGGTTGTCCGCAGCGATGCCCGCAGGACCCCGAGGCTCACAAAGGACTGCCCAACGCGGCGCCCGCAGGACCCCGGCTACTGCCCATGCCGAGGTGAATCCCTGGCTGCAGCTGCTGCCGTCCCGTCCCCGTTGCGTCCCCGCTGCCGCTCCGCGCGGCCTGTGCCGCCATCCAGAATGCTGGAAGAAGCGGGAGAGGTGCTGGAGAACATGCTGAAGGCATCGTGCCTGCCCCTCGGATTCATCGTCTTCCTGCCTGCCGTCTTGCTGCTCGTGGCGCCTCCGCTGCCCGCCGCCGACGCCGCGCACGAGTTCACGGTGTACCGCATGCAGCAGTACGACCTGCAGGGCCAGCCCTACGGTGCGTCCCCGTCCGGCCACGTGCCCTCCCGCCGGCGACACCTGCACCGACCCCATCCCGTCCCTCGCGACCTCACCCAGCTCGTCCTGTGCACCCTGGGAGCTAGGACCGGGGCTGCCGCTGCCTCCTGCGACCTCTCCCGTTCCATCCTGTGCTCCCGACCTCACGCAGGCCGGCCTCTGTGCCCCAGGCCCACTGTCCCAGCCCGCACTTTGGGTTCCTTTGGACCCACTCTCGACCCTGCCGTGGACACACGCACACTCCAAGGCTCAGCCTCCTCACCGCCTCCTTTTCCGCGAAATGTCATCAGCTCCCCCTTCCCCGGATTTCGCGGTTCTTTTGGACCTTGCCTCAACTCCCACTCCAGACTCCCCAGGCCTGGATCCCCGCCCTGCCCCTATTCTGGTGCTGACCCCAGGACCACGCTGTTCCAAGTTCGGTCTCTTGTCTATCCGGTTGTTCAGAGGCTTCTGGTCGCTGGTTTGTCTTCCTCCTGCCATGGCCCTGGTGAATCCCTGATCTCAAACTCTGACCTCCCTGTACAGGAGCCCCCAGTGCACATCTGATCTCGTCCTGGGCCACATTTGCCCAGGATTTTAGGGAACCTGTCTCTGGAGATGGATCCCGATTTTCCCTCCGATTCCATTTTGCCCAGATTTGGGTTGTTCTAGAGTAATGGTTTTCAGCTCGGGTCACACTGGGTCGTGTCGGGGCCCCTGTGAGGTTGTCACAACTAGGGGAGTCCTGGCATGGAGGGGGTGGAGCCCAGGGTTGCTGCTTAGCACCCTGCAGTGCCCATAATGCCCCACAGAGAACGTCTGGCTCTAAGGAGGGCACTGGGTTAGAATGATAGTGTAACGCAGGGCCCAGGCTCCGGAGGCATGGCGGTGGGAGCCCAGGAGCCCCTGTGTCCTGAGCGCTTTGGGTTGGGGGGAGGGGTCTGTTAGTAGTGCTGTCCAGTAGACCTGACAACCACACAATCCGTGTGTTTGGTGTTTTTCTGATGCCACTTGAGAGCTGCCTGCAGCTGAGGGACAGAATTTAAAGCTATTTGATTGTAGCAAGTCCAAGCCACAATGTGTCACTAATGGCTACCAAAAAGGGCAGCAGGGCTCAAGAGCTCTGGGACTCTTTCCAGAGCAGTCTGATGGGGAAGGGCAGCTTCCTGACCTGTGGTGACCTGGTTACACCCCTCTGGGACCTCCAGTTGGCCCCACCATCCCTGTACCCCACGCTGCCTCTGGCACCTGGTGTGAGCCAGGTGTGCCAACGGGCAGCTGATGCCCCTCCCCTTTCTCCTTTGCCTGCCTAGATAGTTTTATTTTTATTCTTTTTATTTTTTTTAGGTTTTTTGAGACAGGGTCTCGCTTTGTAGTTCAGGCTGGCCCTGAGCTCAGCCTCCAACTCACATCACAGCAATCCTCCTGCCTCAGCCTCCCGAGTGCTGGGATGATAGGTGTGAGCCACCACGCCCAGCACTGTGGTGTGTGGTACTGGTTGCTGCTGGGGTGAGTCTCCACGCCCAGTATGGTATGTGGTTACCGGGGATTGAACCCGGGCCCTTGCACTTGCAAGACAGGCGCTGGAACCACTGAGCTATATCACCGGCCCTTATTTTTATTCTTTTTTTTTTGAGACAGAGTCTCACTTCATAGTTCAGGTTGGCCCTGAGCTGACTGTGTAGCCCAGGTGAGTCTACTGACAGGAAACAGGTGCTGGGGTTACAGGCATGAGTCACGATGCCCAGCTCTGTGGTCTGTGGTTACTGGGGATCGAACTCGGGACCTTGGGCTTGCCAGGCAGACACAAGAACCACTGAGCTAAATCCCCAGCTGGGGGACCTTGTCTTAATCCACTTGGGCTTCGTATCATTTGACCCTTTCCTCTCAGCCACTGTGTTCCCTCTTCCTGACCCCCTTTTCATTGTTCCTGATGGCAAACCCAGAAGCTCTTGGACCCATGTGGTGACAGAAGGGCCCACAGGGCCCTTCTGTATCTCATCTGAGGAGGCAAAAGTCCAGCTCCCTTGAGACACCGCCTGTGTGCAGGGGCAGGGTGAGGTGAGGCAAGTCCTTGAGACACTGGGCCATAAGTCACTTTCCTGGTGCCTCAAGTGCCTGCCCTGGGGCTCCCCGCCCTCAGCTGCACCCCAGCCCAGCCCAGCCATTGCTGGCGGGTGCTCCTTACCCAACTTCCTCTGGGTCCTGTTGAGAAACACAGTGGGCTGGCAGGAAAGGGAGGAGCAGGTGAGGCTGGTACCAGTCGGAGACGTCCTGCTGAGTGACTCTTGTCCCTCCTTCCTCTGTGGCTCCATCCCGTGCGACTGGTTGAGGGCACGGCGTGTCCCTCGGTGTTGAGCGCTGGTCGCTTCCACTCCACCCCACCTTGGGTCAGGTCTGGGTTCGGGTTGGGGGAGCCCGTGAGCCAGGAAGCTGTCCTCCTCTCCGCGTCCTGGGGAGCCCCATCCGGCCCTCCGGCTGGAGCTGTCAGTAAAGTTTTATTGCCGCGTGGCCACATCCCTTGTTACTTTTACAACCACTGACCCTTGATGGAGGTGTTTGATGGTGCCGGCTGTTAGAGAAACTGGCGAAACGTGTCCAGGGGCTTTGCCCACCTTTGTGGCATCTATTCGTCCACGGCTCAGGATGGGCACTGATGTCGGTACGTGCGGAGGGCTATGTCCACAGCACCTCGTCACCACCTGTCCCAGGTCTAATAGCCCCCCAGGGAGGGATGGACCCCCACAAGGGCTGTCTGGAGCCCCTGCTGGGCGGGTGATGTGGAGGGGTGTCAACTCATTGGTATTAAGGCCAGGGAGTTGGATAGGGTGCACCTCATCCTCACAAGGGGAGTGACTTGCGGGGACCCTGGGCCGCTGCCTGCCTCTGACTGGGTGCTCGCACCCACTATCCTGTCCAGGACAAGTCAGTCCAACCCTGCCCTCAGTCCTCAGGCCCATGGGGAGGCACACAGTAGGTCCAGCAGTGACACTGGCGGTGAGGTGGCATCTGAGCCGCTCGTGGGAGGCTCAGGACACCCGAGCTGTGGTCCCTCTTTGTCCTGGGTCCTGCCTTCGTCCCTGGCAAGCTGCGGCTGAGCCGTCCTCCTTCCCACTGGCCTCTGCCACTTGCTTCCTGGACACCGGGTGCTGGAAAGCAGAGACAAAGTCACTTGTGTCAGGCTGAGCTTTGGGGGCAGGAAGGTGGCAGAGTGGCCAGTGCCACCTCCCTGCCATAGCTCTGCTTCTGTGTCCTCACCAGAGTGGTTCCCTTGAGGGCTGGGGCTGGGGCCACGTTGTCCCACCTCGGCTGCCTGCCCTGAGCAGCGAGGCCCTAGACATTTGAGTGACGTCCCTGGCTGGGCCCTGTGCTCCCCAGGAGCCACCTGACGGGGCCTGAGGTTGGCATGGAGCGTTACTAAGCTGGGCACCATGTGCGGGCGCACCCCGCAGTGCCCTGATACGCGGGTGGTTGGTCCCCTGCGGAGGAGTAGCTGGTTCCAGGGCTTAGGGAGACTGAGTCTCACAGGAAGCCGCCTGCTGGGCCCTGGAAGTTGGGCAGCAAGACCTGCATATGAGTGCTGGGAAGCCAGCAGGTGACTGGCCTGTGACACGGAGGGACAGCCTCAGTGCGGCCCTGGGGGCCCCCTGACCTTGTGTCCCCTTAAGAGCCAGAGTGTGAATGGTGCCTTCTCTGTCGCTCTGTCCCTGCTCTGTCCAGTGGGGACCGCGAGGTGTGAGGGGCAGAGGTCAGTCTCGTCACTGCCCCAGCCTGCTGCCAGGGCCGAGGGGCCTGTCCTGTGTCCTGTCCTGTGTCCTGATGTCTCCCCGGGGTGCAGGGCTTGGACCTGGGACTGAGGGGGTGTTGTTGTAAGAATCTGCTGCTGGGTCCTGAGAGACCACTGTGGTGCTGTCAGCCGTGCGCTCAGACAGGAACGCAGCCAAAGCCTTCCCGCCCTGTCTGTAGAGAAAGTGTCCTCCATGAAACCCGTCCCTGGTGCTGAAAGGGTTGGACATCACTTCTCTAGAAGTAGGCCTGGGGATGGCGCAGGCCGGATCTGGCCACTATAGTCCTAAATAATGTCCGGAGGCGAGCCTGCTGCCACATTCCTGTCATCCAGATACTCAGGAGGCTGAGGCAGGAGCATCCCAAGTTTGATCCCCGCAAAATAAGGGCCAGGATGGGGCTCTGTGCAGAGGCCGTGGGTTCATCCCCCTGTCCTGGAGAAAGAAAATGTCTCAGAGTACAGCCATGCTGGAGTCACGCCAGCAACACCAGTCCCAGCCAGTAGTGTCCACAGAGTGGGGACATTGTCCCCTGCCTGAGGCGAAGCTCAGATGGGGCTGAGGCTGTGCGTGGAAGTCCCTAGTCACTTCAGCAGAGCCTCATAATGTCAGGACGGGGGTCGCCTTGGCTCTGGCGGGTGGTGGGGTGCATGGCTGACGCGTGGGAGGCCTGCTTGCAGGAGGTAACCCTGTCTGTCCCACAGGCACTCGGAACGCAGTGCTTAACACAGAGGCGCGGACGGTGGACGCGGATGTGCTGAGCCGCCGTTGCGTGCTCATGCGGCTGGTGGACTTCTCCTACGCACAGTACCAGAAAGCGCTGCGGCAGTCGGCGGGTGCCGTGGTCATCATCCTGCCGCGGGCCATGGCCGCCGTGCCCCAAGATGTCGTCCGGGTGAGCGGTGCCCCTGGGCTGGATGAGGAGCCTGCCATCTGACTTTGGACAGAGTGCTTTGCTGCTCCTCTGCACTTTGGAGCTGGGGTCCCCTTTGCCAGACGTTGATGCTCCACCCCCAGGGTCACTGAGGTTGTCCTGGGAGCTCTCATGGCTGCTCAGCACCTGTAGTGCCCAAGATGCCTCACGGACAGTCTGGCCCCAGTGTGCTCGGTGCCTCGGGGAGCCCTGCATTTAAGCAACAGGATCTGGGGTAGCCCCACAGAAAAGGGGGGTCTGCAAAGGAGAAAGAGCAGGGGCTGTCCTGTTAGAAATAACCTAACGCCCTTTTCCATAGCAATTCATGGAGATCGAGCCTGAGATGCTGGCCATGGAGACCATCGTCCCCGTGTACTTCGCCGTGGAGGACGAGGCCCTGCTGTCCATCTATGAGCAGACCCAGGCCGCCTCCGCCTCCCAGGGCTCCGCCTCTGCCGCCGAAGGTGCGCTGGGGGCTGGGCCGGGGTGTCTCCCGCCTGCTCGGACCTGTGCGCCTGCGGCAGCCCCGCCAGAACCCGGAGCGCAGTTAGGGGCCGGACCTCTACCCGCTCTTCCCCCGTGCTGGTGGCAGCAGGCAGCAGTCCTTGTCCTGTCTGTGCGCTGACCATGGGTCCTGGGTCCCCTCTTGCTTGCGTCAGACATGGGGATCCGCAGTGTCCCAGGGAAGGTGCCATCTGTCTGTGCCACCCAGGGATGGGCAGGGGTTGGGGAGTGGGGGTGGCTCAAGGCGAGTTCCTCCTGTGAGGAGAGCCTGGGGCGTAGGTGCCGCTAAGAGAAAGACTACAGCCAAGAAAAGAGCACGAAGTTAGCAGACCCCCAGGTGAAGGCCTGTCACCTGTTAAAGTAGGTCTAGAGAGGAAAGCCCGGGGCCAAGGGCGCAGCTCGGTGGCAGCGCTTAGTAGCGTGATTCAGGTCTTGAGTTCCATCTCCAGCACCACAATCAACAAATGCCACAGCGTGTATGAACGGGCTGGCAGGGCTGGTGACCCAGGCAGAGCCTGCTCACCTCCTTCAGAAGCACCGAAGCTGTGAAAAGAGGTTCATTGCTCCTGGCCAGGTGATTGAGATTCTAGGTCAGCTCTGCACTCTGGCCTGTAGGCCCCTGCTTTTCTGAAGTTTTATTGGCACCCCATGCTACCCTTCACTATAGTTCATCTATGGCAACTTAACTGTCCCACAAAGCTGAAATCATTAATTCTGGCCTTGTGTGAAAAGTTTCCCACCACTGGTCACAGTGAAAGTCTAGACAGCAGCCTTTTTTTGCTATAATAGAAAGCGAGGTTTTGTTTTGGGTTTTTTTTTTTTTAGCCTTTTGAGACAGAGTCTCACTTTGTAGTTCAGTCTGGTCCTGAACTCAGCCACCAACTCAGCAATCCTCCTGCCTCTGCCTCTTGAGTGCTGGGATTACAGGTGTGAGCCACCACGCCTGGCACTGTGGTATGTGGTGCTGGTTGCTGCTGGGTGTGAGTCTCCACGCCCAGTATGGTATGTGGTTACTGGGGGATCAAACCTGGGCCCTTGCGCTTGCAAGACAGGCGCTGGAACCACTGAACTAACTCCCCGGCCCCAAGAAATTTTATTTTTCTTTTCAGTATTTCTTTTTTTTTTCCTTTTTGAGACAGGGTCTCACTTCGTGGTTCAGGCTGGCCCTGAGCTCAGCCTCAAACTCACCTCACAGCAATCCTCCTGCCTCTGCCTCCCGAGTGCTGGGATTACAGGCATGAGCCACCACGCCCGGCACTGTGGTATGTGGTACTGATTGCTGGTGGGTGTGAGTCTCCACAGCATTGTATGTGGTTACCAGGATCGAACCTGAGACCTTACGCTTGCAAGGCGGGCACCAGAACCACTGAGCTAAATCCCTGGCCATAGGGAGGGAGTTCTTGCTAAAAGGAGGAGGAGAATTGTCATGAGAGGAATATCAGATAGCTTTTAAAATATCATAGATGGAATTTTTACTGCCATAGGGAAGTAATTGGTTTACATTGGGTAGTGGAGAAAAAACAAGGTATAAAATAAAACATGAATAACAACTAAGAAACTTATTTTGAAATAACACTGACTCAGAAATGGCACAGAGCTTCAGGGGTGCCTGCTTCCTCAGCTGCCCATGGTAAAGTGTTACAGACCCAAGTGACTGTGTGTGGTTTTTAATCTGTTTTAGATTTGGGGGGGGGGGTGTTCCCCTGTGCCAGGCTTACCCTAGGCTGTACTCTAAGCCAATGATTGTGTCGGTTTCTTTGTTTTTTGCTCGTTTGAGATAGCATATCATGTAAGTCAGGCTGGCCTTCAGCTCACTGTGTGGCTCAGGCTGGCCTCAGATTTGCAGGGATACTCCTGCCTCAGCCTTCTAAGTAAAGAGAGGACAGCCATGTCCCACTATTGCCTCACTTTGATTATTTTCATCTTGCAAAAAGTTAAGGTGCAGACTTGGTTCCTGGGTGCAAACGCAAGGGGAGGGCTGGCATCTTGGGCCCCTGGAGGGCAGCCCTGAGCTCACGTGAGCACCCACTCTTGTTCTTAGTGCTGCTGCACACAGCCACTGCCAACGGCTTCCAGATGGTCACCAGTGGGGTCCAGAGCAAGGCTGTGAGCGACTGGCTGATCACCAGCGTGGAGGTGAGTGCCGGGCCGCCTGCCACCCGCCTCCCCCAGCCTTGGCCCAGCTGCTGGCTCCTCCCCCAGGTGGGGGCAGGGCTGATCCTTCCTCCAAAAATTCGCTTCCGGTGTGGATATCAGTGACAGCATGGGACTGGCTTGTCACTGGCTGGTGGGGGTGGGGGGACAGCTCTGTCGCTGTGGGGTGTCCGGGCCAAGAGCCTGCAGCCCCTGGAGGGACAGGGAGACAGCCCAGGGCTCGGGATGGCGGAGCTGTGGTGCAGGGTCTGGATGAGACCGGCAGAATGGATGGAGGGGGTGGCAGGGGTGACCACAAGCTGAGCAGGGCTGGCCCAGGTCTCATTCCAGGACGGCCCGGAGTGTCCCAGTGATCGGGGGGCAGAGCTGCGTGTCTGAACTGTGTGCCCAGCAACACATGAGCCCCTGAGGCCTGTGAGGCCTCCTAACTCTCTAGGGGTCCGGTGTGTTAGCATCCCCCTCCCCCTGGTTCTGGAAGCTTCTGGATGCCCTGGGCGGGAGCCGGAAGCTGCCCGTCCTGCTGGCTCCTGGCACCTGCTTTTTCTTGCTCCTGTTGTGGGATGCCTGGTCAGGCTGGGCTGCAGTTGTTGTCCTTCCTTTTAAGCTTTTTTGTTTTGTTGTTGTATTTTATTTTGAAATACTAGAGATTGAGCCCTGGCCTTTGCACTGAGCTACATTCCTAGCCCTTTTGTGTTTTTATTTTGTCTTTAGAGCCAAATTCTCACTAAGTTGTTACGTTGCCCAGGCTGGGCTAGAACTTGTGATCCTCCTGCCTCAGCCTCCCAGAGCATAGGGATGACAGGCGTGCGCATCAGGCCTGGTGGGATGGCCCATCTTCTGGGGGTGCCGAGGCCAGGTTACTGGCAGGATCCTAGCTGGCCCCCACCTCCACTCTGTGGATGGCTACCCAGGCTCTGCCTCTGTCCTTGGTGGGGCTTACTGGGGTGACCCCAGTGTCTGGCTGGGAATGTGTGCTGCAGACACCTCGAGCCCCCCGCCTTGGTATCTTTTGTAAATGAAGTTTATTGGCATGTGGCCACACCCGGAGGACCCGTCATCCATAGCAGCTTCCTCAAGTTGTTCTAGGGCTGGAATGACCCCTCTGTCCTTCACGGAAGGTTCTCGGCCCCCAGGCCGGAGCAGAGCCGCCGGAGGAGCAGGAAGGGCCGGGCCGAACTCGCTGGCCTGGCAGGCATGTATTCTCTGCTCTCAAACTGTCTCTCCGCAGGGGCGGCTGACGGGGCTGGGCGGAGAGGACCTCCCCACCATCGTCATCGTGGCCCACTACGATGCTTTTGGGGTGGCCCCGGTATGTATGCGCCTGCTACGGTGATCGTGGCTTGGCTCGCGGTGTTGCAGAACAAAAGTATTTTTACCATGCAGGGTGGCGTGTCACGTTTTGTGTACACATCACGCTGTCTGTATCCAGAGCTTTCTGCCACACCATGAGCCGTGCCCCGTCCTCTCCCAGTCCGACACCCCCGAGTCCACTTCCTGTCTCTGGAGTCACCTGTCCTGAGCATTTCCAGTGCATGGAGCCCGTGCTCTGCCCTCTGCGTCTCATGTCTCTCTCGGAGCACAATGTCACCCCTGTGAACTTTAATGCTAGAGTGATACAGGCCCAGCCCCCGCAGCACCCCCAGATTTTCTCATCTAAGAATTGGCTCTGCTTGGCTGGTGACACCACTTTTGGATGCAGAAAGGACCCTTGGTGGACAGGGACAAGGCAAGGGCAGTGAGCGGGGACACCAGTGGCCCCCGGAGTCCCAGGCCAGGGATCTGGCTGTCCAGCTGGATGGGGCCCAGAGGCGACGCTGGCGAGGGCAGCGAGACCGTGTGGTGGGGGGACTGGGCGGCCAGGCAGACCCTGACTGGCCGCCTCTCTGCCCGCAGTGGCTGTCACTGGGCGCAGACTCCAACGGGAGCGGTGTCTCTGTGCTGCTGGAGCTGGCACGCCTCTTCTCCCGGCTCTACACCTACAAGCGCACACACGCCGCGTGAGTGTCACCACACGGCCCGCCTGCAGCCGTGACCCCCGTGACCCACCTCTCCGGGTTCCCCGTGGGCCTGGGCTCTGCCTGCAGCTGGCCATGAAACTCACACTCCCCACGGCGCTGGGGATGCCTGGCTGGGCTGTTCTCTGCAGTGTGGGGAGCCAAGCACCATTGCTGGCTTTATCACCCACTCCGGCCATGACAGCCACACACATCTTGAGACAGAGCCCAGGTCCCCTAGGGACAGGAGCACCCTGAGTGAGCCCTGGCCTGGACAGACAGCCGTCCCCTCAGGGTGGCCACAGGCAATGAGCTCAGGGCCACCATGTCTGGATTCCTCTCAGCCTTGTCCTCATGGTCACAGGGTGACTGCCCCGCGCCCGCAGCCTCGTCTGGGTTCAGCAAATTAAATACGGGGTCAGGGTGGGAGGGCTTTCCTTTCTAAGAAGCCGTAAGCGGGGCTGCAGGCCCATCCAGCGCTCACCTACCGCCTGTGGCGGTAGGCACAGTGGGCAGGCTTGGGAATGGCTTGGGCTCAGCCACCTGCCACGCTGCCACCTGCCGAGATGTCAGCAGGACCGTGACGGGCAGGTGGTGAGCGGCCAAACTGAGCGGAGGCAAACACAGGCCGCTGCGTGGAAGTTGAGCGCCTGGACAGCAGGGACGCCAGGGACTGTGTCCGGGCTGCGGGGACCGAGGGCGCTCGGGAGGCAGTGTGGGTGACACGGGCTCGGGCCCTTGATGACAGGAATGCCTGACCCGGGCACATGGGGCACGCTGCTGTCACACTGTCGGGGTCAGAGCGAGGAGGAAGGGCACACCGGTGAGTGTGCACAGATCTTCCAAGCTCGTCGGAAGTTTTTCTGCAGCTGGTTGTGTTCACAGATGGGGACCACAGGTGAGGAGCTCACTCCTGCGCTCAGTTTTTGTACCGCACCCCTGGGGACTGAACACGGGCTTCTAGTTCAGTATGTCCCCACCCCCTCCTGAAGTCTTAAACTTTGAGATAGGGTGTCGCTAGCTTGCCGAGGCTGGGCTTCTGCCGGCAGTCATCCTGCCTCAGCCTCCCAGAGTGCTGGGATGACGGGCACGCACCTCTGCGCCCGACTGTGTACACTTAACATGAGCACGGCCCACCCTCAGGCGGAGGTCTCCCCCAGGGTCCTGTGAAGCTCAAGTGTTGCAGGGTCTTGTGTTTTAGCTGAGACACAAGTGCAGAGCGCCGGGGCCTCTGGTGTCCCTGGCTCGTGGCTGTGTCTCTCCAGTCTGTTGCCATCATCACAGCTGCCACCCAAGTGTCCAAATGTCTTTTCCTACAAGGACACAGCGACTGGATCGAGGGCACGCCCGGCCCCAGGACAGTCACACCCTAGTTGATGACCCCAGCACAGATCCTGTGCCAGGGAAGCCACTGCTTAGGTCCCAGTGGATGTGGAGTTGGGGTACATTCCCCCCACTGCAGGAGCAAGCAGGGGTGCCGAGGGGCTCCCAGGAGGGCTCTCGCAGGGAGAGTGCTTGTGCCTGTGACACTCTTGGCCTGTGGCCTGTTCTGTCTGCACCCACCTGTTACCTGTCACAGCTGACCCTCACGTGTGCCCACCTGCAGGTACAATCTCCTGTTCTTCGCCTCTGGAGGGGGCAAGTTCAATTACCAGGGCACCAAGCGCTGGCTGGAGGACAACCTGGACCACACAGGTAAGAAGTAGGGGGGGCAGTAGGGAGGTGCCGGGGTTCGGGGGGGGGGGGACCCCAGCTCCCTATTTCCTGTGGCCTCCCACGAATCTGCGCTGCCCTGCAGACTCCAGCCTGCTGCAGGACAACGTGGCCTTCGTCCTGTGCCTGGACACGGTGGGCCGGGGCAGCAGCCTTCACCTTCACGTGTCCAAGCCGCCGAGGGAGGGGACCCTGCAGCACGCCTTCCTGAGGGAGCTAGAGACGGTGGGTGCAGGGCTGGGTGTCCAGCGGGGTTGGCCCCCCTTCACTGACAAACAGGCTTCAGGTGAGCCCCAGGTGGGCGGCTGGCTCTACCTTAGAATTCCAGCGTGGGTGTGACCAGGAGGAGGCGGAGCCAGTTGTGGGTGTGGCCACCCGGCTAGTGGGCGGGGCATCAGTGCTGGTCCCTGGTCGACCAAATAGGTCTCCGGCCCACAGGTGGCCGCTCACCAGTTCCCCGAGGTTCGCTTCTCCATGGTGCACAAGAAGATCAACCTAGCGGATGATGTGCTGGCCTGGGAGCACGAGCGCTTCGCCATCCGCAGGCTACCCGCCTTCACGCTGTCCCACCTGGAGAGCCACCGCGATGGGCAGCGCAGTAGCATCATGGACGTGCGGTGAGCGCCGGGCTCCCAGCACCTTTAGGACCTTGTCCTCGGTGAGGGCCGGGTCAGCTTTTGGTACAGCCCTCGTGGGGTGCTGCCGCTGCCGCTGTCAACACTGCCTCTGCGGGAGACAGACGAGGCTGACATGCTAGGAGCGTGGCCTGGCCCTGCAGCCCCAAGGCCCAGGCTGAGCTCTGAGCAGGTTGGATCCCTCCTGCCTGTCCCAGCGCAGGTCCTGTGTGTCCCTTGGGTGTGGTCACGGCGCCGTCTCCTTTGCACCCTGTCTGCGGACCTGACCCTGGATCTTCGGGGTGCCGCTTCCGGAGGCTCAGGCTGGTGGGGGGCGCACGTCCCCAGAGCCCCCTGTACTGGGAGGTAGCCAGGTTTCCCAGCCCCACCGCCCCTTCTCAGGCCCAACTGGCCCTGTTCTCGGGTGACCCTGGTTACCCCCACTGCATGGAGTGAAGCCCCACGTGGTGCCTCTTCCAGGTCCCGTGTGGACTCCAAGACGCTCACGCGCAACACGAGGATCATCGCGGAGGCCCTAACCCGGGTCATCTACAACCTGACGGAGAAGGTGAGGCCCCGCCCACGGCACGTCCCTGGCCACGCCCCTGCTGTGCCCCTCCCCCACTGTGCCCCGCCCCACTTTGGCCCTCCTGGCCCAGAGGCTCAGGGTTTGGCCTCCTCTCCTCTCCGCAGGGCACGCCGCCGGACATGCCGGTGATCACGGAGCAGATGGTGAGCGGGCACCGGCCGGCGGGGGGCACAGGGACTGTGCCTCTGTGACCGGGCCGTGTCCCCGCAGCAGGTCCAGCAGGAACAGCTGGACTCGGTGATGGACTGGCTGACCAACCAGCCGCGGGCTGCCCAGCTGCTGGACAAGGACGGCACGTTCCTGAGCACACTCGAGCACTTCCTGAGCCGCTACCTCAAGGATGTGCGGCAGCACCACGTCCGGGCCGACAAGCGGTGAGTGGGCCAGGGAGCCCGGGCGTCCGGGGTCACACTGTAGGGAATCCGCCCCGGGCTGTATTTCCAGTAATCTTAACACTGTGGTTGGAAATTTGCTGAAAGTTTAAACCTAAAAAAATTATGACGAGTGGCTGAGGATTTAGCTCAGTGCTACCGCACCTGCCTCAAAAGTACAGGGTTTTGAGTTTCATCCCCAGTATCTCAAAAAAAAATTAAATTAAATTAAAAAAAAATAATGACGGTAATTACTAGCTGGGCTCAAATGCCCAGACCCTGGGTTGTTGGTGTGCCTGGTCTTGCCAAGCTCCTGGCAGCAGGGCTGAGTGAGTGGCCCAGAGTCTGTGGGAGGAAGAATGCTGCTGGTGGGAAGTGTCTCAGAGAGCCCACAAGCAAGGTCCCGAGTTCAAATTGTGGTACAAAAAAATATCTAGGCTGTCGATTTAGCTCAAGTGGTACTTTGTCTGACTAGGGAGCACAAGGACCCAACTTCAGCCTCCTGGACTGCAGAAAAATAAATAAATTCCATAAGTGGCCACACCTGTGCCTCTAGCACTCCAGAGACTGAGGCAGGAGGATCGAAAGTTTGAGTCTAGAATGGATAATTTAGAGAGGTGTTGTGTTAAAATTAAAAATTATTTTTGAAAACATACTAGAGCCAGGAATGTATTTCAGTGGTACAGCACCTACCTGGTAAGTGCAAGGTCCTGAGTTTGATTCCAGTACTGAGGGGGAAAAATATATTTTCCAAGCCAATTATGTCTAGTCCCTTTGCGTTTTTTTTTTCTTTTTGGGGGTGATAGTGGTGTTGAGACAGTCTTGTTCGTCCCAGGCTGGGCTGGGACTTTCACTGATCCTCCTGCCTTAGCCTCCTGAGTGCTGGGATGACAGGTGTGCACCACCACGTCCAGTTATTCCATTTCCTTTGAAAGAGTAACTTTAACACCTGCTAAACTAGGGTGATATAACCTCAGGAAAACAGCAGGCTCCCCTACAAGGGACAGGGACAGTCTGGCTCTGGCGGCCGTGTGAGGGCTGCTGGCCCGGCCACCTTTTGGCGTTGACTGCTGAGCAGTGCTGTCTCCTTAGGGACCCTGAGTTCGTCTTCTACGACCAGCTAAAGCAGGTGATGAATGCGTACAGGTGAGTGGCCGGTCCCTGCGCCCCAGTGACAGCCGGGGGAGGGCAGCCCCAAGGTATCTACAGTTGCTGAGGCCTAGTGTTCCCAGGGTCAAGCCGGCCATCTTCGACCTGCTCCTGGCTGTGTGCATCGGGGCCTACCTGGGCATGGCCTACACCGCTGTACAGGTGAGCAGCGGGGGTGGGGACCCACACGGGGTCGGGGAGGCAGCTAGGACCTGGGCTTCAGCTGCCATCTGTCCCCAGCACTTCGGCCTGCTCTACAAGACAGTGCAGAGGCTGCTGGTGAAGGTCAAGACACAGTGACGTCCCCACCACAACCACGCCGCTGCCCACGGCACATGGAGCCTCGTCCCCTCCAGCAGGCGTGACACTGAGTGACAGGTCTCCGTGTTGCTGTCTTGGATTGGGGGATGTTTGGTTTGCTTCGGATTTTCTTCCTTTTCCTGGAACTTGCTTGGAGGAGAGCTGGGCAGAGGCCCAGGGCCACCTTCGACTTGGTGTTAAACTGGCTGCCTCCAGGCCTGTGACCCTGCCCGCCTGGGATGGGTGCGGCACCAGGACCTGCCCCGTGCGGCACGTCGGTCCCCACGTGGTCCCAGTGCCACACACGGTGTTTTATGTCCTCGTCCTTTGGCCCATGGGGCCTTTGAAGCCTCTGGGCCCCTGGATCGCTCGTGTCCCTTCCCCTGGCCCTGTGATGTCTCCCAACCACCAGGCCTGTGATTGGCAACAGACGTCCTGCCATTGGCCCCTGAGCCTGCATTCCACACGGCTGGGGCCTCTGTGGCCAGTGTCCCCACACCACGCCGACCTGCACACTGCGGCTCCCTTGCACCCAGGACCTCCCCACTGTCCCCAGGATGTCCCCTCTGCTTTGTGCAGCCCCAGCCACCTGCTTGAGCCAGTCCCGGCTTCTGGCCAGAGTCCCCAGGTTGGCCGCCCTTGGCATCCCCCGCGGGTGCTCCGGCCTCGCTTCCTTCTCTACAAAGGAAGATGTACTGGGAAGAGCCGGGCCTCTGGGTCACAGGTCACGAGGTGACAAAGAAGTCCTGGCCCGGGACACCCACAGCAGGGATGGACAGGTGGAGCGTTGATCTCAGGGAGACCAGGTGTATCGATTCATTAGCAATATAATCAGCACGGCGGATGGCCGGCGCCTGCCCTGCTCAGCCTATGGTCCCGAAGCTCTGGCTGCCGGGTCCTGCCACTGCCCTGGGGACCCTGTGTCCTAAGATGGGGGCGGCTGCCTGCTGCCTTTGCCTGGCCAGCCTCCCTGAGACAGTCCCTGCTCCCGCACCTGGCCGCCCTGAGGAGGAGACCTCTGCTACCCAGCCCCATACTGGCACCTGCGTTGCCCAGGCTGCTGTTCCTTCAAGAACTCCCCACCTGTTCCTGGAGGGCCACCTGGGCTGGGGCCGGCGGGGCACTGTTGCTGTCAGAAATAAAGCCATACTGAACAATGGGGTGCGTCCGGTCTAAAAGGCTGGCCCTCCTGGGAACAAGGCGTCACCCAGAAAGGACCCACTGGAAAGGCATCAGGCCCAAAACCACTTTGTGCCCAGGAGGTCCCGGGCCTCTCACCTCAGGAGTCGCCTGTGAGTCACCAGGTTTGGAGTCCTCCCTACTCTGCCACAATCGCATTAGTGATTGCTGCAGAGACCCTGTTTTGGGGGACTTCACCGCAACGCAGACACAGTGGTTGGGCCTGGACACCCCAGCCCTTTGCAGGCACCAGGAGGGGCTGGCTGGGGCTGTCTGGCCTGCTCAGTCCTGAGGCTCTTAACACATCCTTCAGG
Source organism: Petromus typicus (assembly GCA_004026965.1). Lineage (NCBI taxonomy): Eukaryota > Metazoa > Chordata > Mammalia > Rodentia > Petromuridae > Petromus > Petromus typicus. The sequence goes on along the minus strand of PVIR01018497.1, from coordinate 17,557 downwards.
ACTGGGTTGTGACCAGAGGAGCCCTTTCCTCACAGGGCTGCTGGTCCTGGGTCCAGGAGGATGGATGCGATGTGCTTGGCGGGCGTCGGGGAAGAAGGGGCTGAGGAGCAGCCTGGACAGAGGAGTCGGGCAGCCCCAGAGATCCTGGACAGCTGGGCACAAGATGTGGCATCGGAGTTGAGGTCTGATTGACAGATCAGTCTAAGGAGAAGCAATCCAGGCAGAGGGTACAGCTGTGCAAAGGCCCTGGGGCAGCGAGGAACCTGTGTGGCTGGGCCCACAGGGAGGCCTTGGACTTCCCCTGGGGAGGTGGGACCTGGAGGGGAGAGGAAGGATACCTGACGTGCGTTCAGCGCGCCCTCTAGTGGCTGTGGTGGGGAGCACGGCGGAGGATGGGAACCGGGATGTGGAAGCTATAGACTGGTCCAGTGGGCAGTGCCAGGGTTGGGCCTTGGGGCGGAGCTCCTTTTGCTTAGAGTAAAATGCAACATCTTTAGCGCACACAGGCACGACTTTCCTTTTTAAGGCTCCATCTCCCACTGTCAGGAACCCAGATGTGAAAGCCGGCTGGAGGTTTGCCGAGTGGAGACGGCCGGGCCACGCGCTGGCACCTACCCATTTTCCTAGGGGTGGGCGTAGGCGCAGACGCTGTGGACACGGGGTTGGAGAATGCGGTCACCTGTGGCCACATGCTAATGAGCACTAGCAGTAGGCGGGGTGCGCGGTAAAAAAAAGGCCGTCATTTCCTTCTTTTTTTTTTTTTTTTGCTTGTTTGTTTCTTTGAGCCAGGGTCTCGCTCTGTAGCTCAAGCTGGCCCTGAACTCACTATGTAGCCCAGAGCAGCCTTGAACTCACCAATCCTCCTGCCTCTGCCTCCTGAGTGCAGGGATTACAGGTGTGAGCCACCATGACCGGCGTTGTTGTATGTGATTACTGGGGTCGAACTCAGGACCTTGCGCTTGCCAGGCAGGCACCGGAATCACTGAGCTAAATCTCTGGCCCGAAAAGCCGACATTTAAATGGTCTATGAGCAGCGAGTTTGCCATCTGCTCCTTCGGGAAGTCATCCATGTAAAGAGCAGTACGCAGGTGGCTCTCGGCATCCGGGCAGTCACTGTCCAGGATCCCTAGACTCCAGGCCCACGGAGCTCAGCAGAGCTTTGACGGGCCTCCTGCTCGGGCGGCGCCTGTGCAGAGCTTTCCCGTCCTCCCGCGACTGTTTCTCCCTTCAGTCCTGGGTGGAACCCAGGCTCTTGCCTTGAGCGCCAGCCCAGCCCTTCTTATTTTTGCTTGAGTCAGAGTCTGGCTAAGATGCCCAGCTGGGCTCAAGCTTGCAGTAGTCCTCCTGCCTCAGGCTCCCAGAGCAGAGGCTGATCGGTGTGCACCACCATACCCGCTCCTGTAGGCTTTGAATTCTGGGTTAAGTGTGAGCTTGATACGAGGTCAGTCGTGTGAACATGACACTGGACTCAGGCACTGGTGAGACAGATTGGTGTCAGGACCTCACCCACAAGCCCTGTCGTGTGCCCAGGCCACACTGGCAGTGTCAGACTCACTCAGTAGTGGACATCCAACCAGGAGCTGAGTGCATGAGACACTGCCCTTGCCACACAGCGCTCAGTCCACGGGCCGTTTCTGGTGAGTATCAGGGTGCGGGGAGGGTCTTCAGTGGACAGGGACGACTTCCCAACAAGGGGCTGTGACAGATCAGGAGCCATGTGGAACCCGGCCAGGAGCAGGCCGCGCACAGCCCCGCCACAGCCTGGGGGCTGCACAGAGCCTGGTGCCTTGGAGCGGGAGAGGAAGGTGGCCGGAAAGAGAAAGACGCAGCTGACGTCAATCCGGAAATGTCACCGGCAGCCTGAGGATGGCTATGTGGATGGGACACGATGAAGCTGCCGTGCGGGGTGCAGTGTGGCCCTTCCGGGGGCTCCCATGCTGTCCTGGGTGGCTGTAAAGCAAAGATGTCGCCCACCACGGCCGTTGCAGCCTCTACCAAGACCCCCAAAAGGTCGCCTCCTGTGGCACTGATCATTTTGCTGGTGATAAAACATGATGAGCTGACAGCCCTTGAATACAGTTTCTCCTCAGAGGCACCACCCACCGGAGGCATCCTCATGGCATCATTATTGTTAGTGATTTTGGGTTGTTTTGAGACAGGGTCCCAAAAAGGTGCTAATTTGCCCAGGCCAGCCTCAGACTTACAGCAGTCCTCCTGCCTCAGCCTCCCAGAGTGCTAGGATGCTAGGCGTGATTGCTACTAGGCAATCTAGGCCATAACACCTTTGTCTCTGGCTCTTTTATTGCTAATGACTTTGAAGCACATTTCCTAGAACCCAGGGTGTTCTGTCCTCTAATCACAGAAAAAGAAGTAGACACAAATGCAAGTGTCTACCGATGGGAATTTATTCAAATTTTTCCAGCTGTCCCCAGTCCCAGTTTGAATTTCTGACAGATACAGTTTCTGTTATAGGTCTAAAAAATCTTGTTTTCTTTTCAAGTTGCTGGTATAAATTTTCCTTTAGGATAAAGATAAGTATGTTTTAGAGACTGCTTAATAGAAAATGTCATGGAAATAGTACCAGTTCACCTCCTACCCACCCTGCTGCAGGCATTTGGAGCCCACAAGGCCAGGCCTCTGAGTTACAGCTGGGCAGAAAAGGGTGCGGATTTAGCTCAGTGGTTCTGGCACTTGTCTTGCAATCACAAGGGCCTGGGTTCGATCCCTGGCAACCACATACAATACTGGGTGTGGAGACTCACGCCCAGCAGCAATCAGCACCACATACCACAGTGCCGGGCGTGGTGGCTCACGCCTGTCATCCTAGCACTGGGGAGGCAGAGGCAGGAGGATTGCTGTGATGTGAGTTGGAGGCTGAGCTCAGGGCCAGCCTGAACCACGAAGCGAGACCCTGTCTCAAAAAAAACAAACAACAAAAAAGACAGACAAGAGATAGAGTCAAAGTCGGGAGGGTATCCAGCAATGCTGAAAGCTGAGCTCTCAGTGCTCAGTGTGCCAGTTTATTTTTCTCTTGGCCTTTTATACAGGGAATATAACAAAGAGTATCTTTTGCAACAAACTTTCATGGCCCCGCCAACTTTCTTTTACCACCCACCTTCTGGTCTTAATTAGCTCTTGTTTTCGGTCAGTACTCAGCAAAAGGTAACATCTGCTGCAGACAGAACTTGCTCTTTACAAAGGAGGTTACAAGTCAACAGATCCCCAGTAACTCCACAGATCCCCAGTAACTTCATGGGTGTAATCCCAGCACTCAGGAGGCAGAGGCAGGAGGATCGCTGAGAATTCAAGGCTGGCCTGGGCTACAGAGTGAGTCTGGGGCCAGCCTGAGCTATAAAATGAGACCCTGTCTCAAAATTAAAAAAAAAAAAAAAACACACCGAAAAAAACTAAACCAAACCAAAACAGAACAACTGGCCAGAAGAGGCCTGGTCACCACTGATGTGTCTGTGCCGAGAGGGACAGGAGGCCTCATCTCTCCTTGCTGCCGTGTGGTCTCCTGTTCCGTCAGCTGTCTGTCCTGGGGCTGTTGTACCTGCTCAGTCTCAGTCTCCATTTCTTGAGCCCCTCGAAGGCTTCTCAGAAGAATGGAAGGATTTTTTGCCATGGTCTCTGTGCCTGAGCATTGCAAACGCCGGGGCTGCTCATTCTCTGAGAGGCGTTCTGGCCAGGACACCGCAGGGAGAAAGCCACACGTGTCACCCGGGGTCCCTTCGGTGAGCTGCTGTCCTGCAGCACAAGCGGCCTTGCCTCCTGCCCCTGCCCATTTTGAGGTTGCTGCCCTACCATGCGGCTTCTTCCCCGCTCAGACCTGAACTGAGAAGCCTCTAGTTGTGTCTTCAGGGATCCTGTGGCTGCCTGTACACCCCCATCACCCACCCGCTCACCCCAAGCTCTGGGGCCCAGGGACAGGAATAACGGTGCCTCCTTCTCCCCCAGATCCTCCTGCCTGACCCAGAGCCTGTTCCACCAGCACAGGACTGGACATAGGCGGTCTATGGCTAAGAGTAATTTGAAGCCTTTAAAATTTTTTTTTGCTTTTTAAAGTTTTCTATTAAAGATTCCTTTTTCAGTGCTGGGGATTGAACCCAGACTCTTCCATCTGAGCTACATCCCCAATCTGTTTTTATCATTTTGAGACAGAATCTCGGTACACCATAATTAGTCCAGGCTGAGCTTACACTTGGAATCCTCCTGCCTCAGCCTCCCAGAGTGCTGGGATGACAGATGTGCACCACCACACCCGCTGGGTTTGTCTTCTGAGTGTGTATAATAATTCTCCCAGGGCTCCGTGGCCTTCAAGTCTTTGAGCATCCTGCCCAGGTCTCCATGGAAACAGTCTGTCCCCCATGGCTGCAGCCCTAGTACCTCTCTGTGCCCAGCCTGACCTCACCCTGCCCCAGGGGGCTTCACTCCTGCCCCTCACCTGGATCTGCTCCTCAGCCAACCCTCACTTCCAGCCCCCATCTGGAGGTTGCCGCAGCTGCTGATCAGAACCACGATTGTGGCCATTGACAGGGCACCAAGGATGCCCAGGAGCTGTCCTCGCCCACAGTTTCGGTCAGTGAACCTACACCAAGGCTGTCACTCGGTTCTCTCCAGTTCTGCTCGGCAAATAAGGAAACAGGCTCCTCTACTGCCTGCAGGAGACACACAAGATCGCTGGAGGTCCGTGGGTCCCGGAGTTGGGCTCTGGGTTCAGATCCCATCCCCAGTGCCGTGTGACACTGTAGAGTGACCTTGTCTCTAGACCTCAGCTTCTACTCTGTAAAATAAATAACAGGATTTAAGCTGGCTACAAGGATGAACAGGGACCAAGGTGAATTTTCCTGGAGAGGAATGTTTAAGGGGGCCCTCCAGAACCCAGTCATCAAGGGAAAGAATGTACAGGGCACACACTGGGAGGCTGAGGAAGGAAGATTGCAAGGTTGAGCCTAACCTGGGCAGGTTAGCAAGACTCTGTCTCAAAATATAATTAAACAGCCCAGGTCTCCATGGAAACAGTCTGTCCCCCATGGCTGCAGCCCTAGTACCTCTCTGTGCCCAGCCTGACCTCACCCTGCCCCAGGGGGCTTCACTCCTGCCCCTCACCTGGATCTGCTCCTCAGCCAACCCTCACCTCCAGCCCCCATCTGGAGGTTGCCGCAGCTGCTGATCAGAACCACTTGGGGGGGGCAGGGATTTAGCTCAGTGGTTCCGGCGCCTGTCTTGCAAGCGCAAGGGCGGGTTCGATCCCCAGTAACTACATACAATATTGGGTGTGGAGACTCACGCCCAGCAGCAACCAGTACCACATACCACAGTGCCGGGCGTGGTGGCTCACGCCTGTAATCCCAGCACTCGGGAGGCAGAGGCAGGAGGATTGCTGTGATGTCAGTTTAAGGCTGAGCTCAGGGCCAGCTTCAACCAAAGTGAGGTCCTGTAAAAAAAAAAAAAAAAAAATCACTGGGGATGTATCTATATGTGAGGGCCCTGGGCTCCACCTCAAGTGGGAAAGCAAATATAATGCATTCTTTTTTCTCAGCGCGGAACCCAGGGCCTCACACATGCTAAGCAAGCTCTTACCACGGAGATGACCCCATCCCTGAGCGCAGTATTTAAAGGAAAACATCAAAATTAAAGCCAAAGGTAAATTCCGGGATGAGCAAAATGTCACTGTTTTAAATAAAAAGGCAGCATCTTGCCTTTGGCACTGTTGCTGATACTATTAAAATTTTAAATTTAACATGAAGATAAAGGCAAGGTTTGTGGGACATGTCCATCATCCCCATCCCCTGCACTCAGAGGCTGATGCAGGAGGATTGCTTGAGTTTGAGGCCAGCTTGGGCTACATAGTGAGAGCCTGCCTCCCCCTAAAAAGAAGGGACATAACGAAAAAATTTGAAATCATAATGAAAATAAAGTCAAAATAAGTAACAAATCTTGTGCTACCAGAGAAGGTGTCATGGGCTGAGGACTTAGCTCAAGTGCCACTGTGCCTACGTTGGAAACACAAGGGCCCAAGTTTGATCCTGTCTTTATTTAAAAGGGTGATTTTTGGGCCTAGGATTTAGCTCAGTGGTTTTAGCTTTTGCCTAGCAAGCGCAAGGTCCCAGTTCAATTCCCAGTACCACATATCACAATACTGGGTGTGGTGGCTCACGCCTATCATCTCTGCACTCGGGAGGCCGAGGCAGGAGGATTGCTGTGATTGTGAGACTGGGCTGGGCTACATAGTGAGCGCAGAGCCAGCCTGAACTGCAAAGCGAGACCCTGTCTCAAAATACATAAATAATAAATAAATAAATAAAATAAAGTGATTATTTTTGTTGGTGTTATACTTCAGGATGGCCTTTAACTCACCATGGAAACCAGGCTGGCCTCAAACTCATAGAGACCCTCCTGCCTCAGCCTCCTGAGTCCTGGGATGACTGACATGCATCACCATGTCCAACTCAAAAATATGTTATCTCAGGCCGGGGATTTAGCTCAGTGGTTCCGGCACCTGCTTGCAAGTGCAAGGTCCCAAGTTTGATCTCCCAAAGTGAGACCCTGTCTAAAAACACTAAAAAAAAAAAAAGTTATCTCTGTTGTAATTTCTTGTGTGTTTCTTTGCAGTCCTGGGATGGTACCCAGGGCTCTTGCATAGTAGGCCAATGCTCACCACAGAGCCACATCCCTTGCTTCAGTTTTTTAAAATATTAAATTCAAACTTTTTTTTTTTTTTTTTAGGTTTTTGGAGACAGGGTCTCGCTTTGTGGTTCAGGCTGGCCCTGAGCTCAGCCTCAAACTCACATCACAATCCTCCTGCCTCTGCCTCCCGAGTGCTGGGATTACAGGCGTGAGCCACCACGCCCGGCACTGTGGTATGTGGTACTGGTTGCTGCTGGGTGTGGGTCCTCCACACCCACTATTGTTATGTGGTTACCGGGGAATCGAACCCGGGTCCTTGCGCTTGCGAGACAGGCGCCGGAACCACTGAGCTAACTCCCCGGCCCCTAAATTCAAACTTTTATGGAAGGTTTTTTCTTTGTTGTTTTGAGAGGGGGTCTCACTCTGTAACCCAGGCTGGGCTCACACTCCCAGGGATCTTTCTGCCTCAGCCTCCTCAGTGCTGGGATTAAAGGTGAGTGTCACCACATCTAGTCATAGAGATTTTTTTAAAAAACAACTCTGATCTTTAGCACATGTTAACTGTCACCTCTACCTAGCTCCAGAACGTCCCATCACCCCAATGGGAAGCCCCACCCCTCCCCATAACAGTCACCCATCCCCTCCCAGCTGGCCCCTGCCAGTCCACTTCCTGTGTCTGCGGTCACCTGTCCCAGGCATTTCCTGTCCGGGCAGCCCACGCTGTGTGCTGTGTCTGTCATCTCACTGAGCACGGCGTCCTCGGGGTCCGTCCACACTGTGGCGGGTGTCACCGCCCCCTCTTCTCCCAGCTGAGTGACGTCCCAGCACGTGAGGACCCACAGGCTCCACGCAGCCTGTCCACCCGCTGCAGTGACGTCACGTCTGTGCTGGTGACCGAGTCTTGGGTCCTCATTCCTTAATTCCCACACTCAGAACGAAGGCTGGCCTTGCCTCACTTCGGGCTGGCCGAGGGTGATGTTACTATTTCACTTTCCTGGCTTCCTGGGTGGCGTGGAACTTCTGTGATGGCCTTGTCGGCCTGTACTGGATCTTGTCCCTGTGGTGCCCTGCTGGGGTCCCCTCCTCCGCGTTGCCTCCCCCAACTCTGTGGGTGCTGCCTGGCCCTGCTGCCTCACTGAGCTCCTTCTACCACCTCCCCTCCTCCACCCTCTCCCTCTCACTTAGCTCTATTTCTTCCATCGCATAACACAGTCTCCACGTCCTGCTTGCGCGTTTGCACAGTCACCTTGGTGTGTGGACCGGTGGATTGAGCACACCCTAGCACCAAGGCTGGCACTAAGTGGATCACTCACATCGAGCAGATGTACACCATACTGAAACAAAACCAGGGGGAAAAGGTGACCGGGAACGGGAGTGATGGCGGGTGAAGGATCTGTAGCTCAGGTGGCTGGAGAAAAGCTCCCTAGTATGCAGGAGCAGGTTTGGGGTGGGGGAGGGCTGTGCAAAGGCCCTGGGGCAGCGGAGCCCTGTGCAGTGCAGGAGCAGGGAGCCGGGCAGAGGAAGGGGAGGTGGGGCACTGGGGGTCAGTTGCTGTTCCTGCCGGTCATTAGCTCTGTTATTACTGAGCAGGGACACACTGGGGACTCCGGGCACAAGACCTGTAGCGTTCTGAACCCCCTCAGCCGGGTCTCACGTGGTGAATCCTGCCAGCAACTCTCCTGTGCGTGTGTGGACATGTGTGTGTGTGTGTGTGGCCCTGGGAATCGAACTCACGACCTTGTGTTTGCAGGCAGGCCCCCAGCAGCTTCCCTCTTCCCACAGGCCTCGAGCCTCAGTTTCCGCGTGTTTACCAGCCTGTCTTCTCTGAGCTCTCTGGAGCTGTTTGCTCTGGAATCTGAGATTCGTCTCCTCCGTGCCCTGGCCTCAATTTCCCCGTTGTGCCCCGGCTTCGGTCTCCTCCTGCTTCCTGGCCTCAGTCTGTCCCTTGAGCCCGAGGCCTCAGTTTCTCCTCGGAGCTTTGCTGGGGATCCTCGCGCCGGGCCTTAGCTTCCCTCCCGCGCCTGGCCCCAGTCTCGCCCTCGCCCACCCGCTCCCCGGCCGGTCCGCCCGGTGCAGTGAGCGCTGTGGCCGCCAGGGGTCGCCGCGCGCCGCCTTTGTGGTCCAGCGCGGCGGGCGGGGCGGCGGCGGGCGAGGCGCGTCCCCTCCGAGGCCACCACCGCCGCCGCCGGCCGCGCCGCCCGCCATGGCCCGCCTGACCGAGAGCGAGGCGCGCAGGCAGCAGCACCCGCTCCTGCAGCCGCGGCCGTCGCCGGTGGGCGGCAGCGGGCCCGAGCCCCCCGGGGCGCAGCCCGACGGCATGAAGGACCTGGACGCCATCAAGCTGTTCGTGGGCCAGATCCCGCGCAACCTGGACGAGAAGGACCTCAAGCCGCTCTTCGAGCAGTTCGGCCGCATCTACGAGCTCACGGTGCTCAAGGACCCCTACACGGGCATGCACAAAGGTGGGAGCCCTCCGCCCCGCCTGCGCCCGTCCTCCCCGCCCCCCCACC
>PVIR01018496.1:12500-33174 GCA_004026965.1 Petromus typicus | reverse complement strand
AGTATAGCCATTTTGACAATATTGGTTCTTCCTACCCAGGAGCAAGGTATGTCTTTCCATTTTTGGATATCATCTTCTATCTCCTTTTTCAGAGTGCTATAGTTTTCAGAGTAGAGGTCTTTCACCTCCTTTGTTAGATTGATTCCTAGGTATTTTATTTTTGGGGGTGCTATTGTGAAAGGGACTGACTCTCCAATTTTTATCTCAGTGGGTCTTCTGTTTGTGTATACGAAGGCTATTGATTTTTGAATGTTGACCTTGTAACCAGGTACGTGGCTAAAATTGGCGATTAGGTCCAGCAGTTTTTTAATTGAGTTTTTAGGATCCCCTAGATAGAGTATCATATCATCAGCAAATAATGACAATTTAACTTCTTAATGTTGAATGTGATCATTATATATAAAATGTACCAATAAAATAAATTTAAAAACTGAATCTAAGGGCCGGGGAGTTAGCTCAGTGGTTCCGGCGCCTGTCTTGCAAGCGCAAGGGCCGGGGTTCGATTCCCCGGTAACCACATAACAATACTGGGTGTGGAGACTCACCCCAGCCACAATCAGTACCACATACCACAGTGCCGGGCGTGGTGGCTCACGCCTGTAATCCCAGCACTCGGGAGGCAGAGGCAGGAGGATTGTGATGTGAGTTTGTGGCTGAGCTCAGGGCCAGCCTGAACCACAAAAGTGAGACCCTGTCTCAAAAAACCTAAAAAAAAAGAAAAAAAACTGAATCTAAGATTGAAGTGAATTATATGACTTTATATATATAATGAAATATTTCTAGATATTTGGTGCTAGTTTTATAAAAATAAATTCAAATTAGCGTTTGACACATGTTATGGCACAAAGTAACAAATTTTGGGCAAGTTTTGCTCTTAATATATGCTCAATGAAAAAGAATATGTGATAGTTGTCCCCTGACTATATAAGGGAAAACAGAAATTTTTGCTTACTGTTTATGAGACACTGCTTTCTAAAGAATACATCTTAATATTCTTGTATAGCTTATTAAACAAGCAAAAAAGAAAGACTGGTGCAAATAAACATTTTAAAGGTAAATTTGATTATTTATCTGAGTTTCATTGAATTTCTTCAAGGAAACAGAGGCATCTCTTGTACTCAGTTCTGTTAGCTATTTAGTGCATCAGATCTTGATTGTTGTGGTAATTTGTTTTAGTGTGGTCCTGCAGTTTATTGTTAGCGGAGTAATTTGAGCTGAAAATACAAATTTTTTCAGTTTCCCTTAAGTGATTATCAGTCAAATGAGGATAAGTCACACTGGTCTCATAAGCTGCCCAAACTTAGTGGCTTACTATATAACGGTTTTGTCCATGTGTCCCATGTCTGACTCAGGCTGGTGGGTGCTTGCTCATCATGCCCTTGAGACCTACCTTGGAAGCATATGACCATGACCTCAAGGATAAGAAAATATGGTAGATTACATACTGACTCTTAAGGCTTTTGCCATTAAGCAATGAAGGTTGAGTTGCATTGACCAAAATAATTCAATCACTCCAGCTCTATTCAAGGAATCAGGAAAGTACAACTCTATTCAGTATGTGGAAAGAGAGAGAATTGAGAATTATTAGACAAGCAATGCTAATGACTGCCTACTATGTGGTAATGAGTGAAATTTTCCAGGGCTTTTAGATAGTATGAAAAAAGGCCTTCATAGAACCCCAAGGAATGGGAATGTTTGGGAAGTTAAGAAAAGAAAGAGTAGCCAGGAAGGCTGAATGAGGTAAGTACTTCAAAGTAAACCAGAAAAATACATTAAGGGGAGAGGTGTTTTCAGAAAAGGCAACAGTAACAGCATATTGTGGACCAGTGATGGTAAGCTTTTAGAACGTTCAGGGATGCTGACATCCCACTGCAGCACATATGCCATGGGTTCATGACCACAGGATGGACTGTGGAGCTCATTTGGTATAAAAAGGGAAATATTAATAGATTTAGCAGTTATTAGGAAAGTACTGGTTCAATTAAATCTGCTGTGGCATGTTTATTAGAGTGGATTTTAGGTGTAAAGGCAGCCTTAGAGTCTCAGAAGGGATCCAGGATGGCAGGAGGTGTTATATGACAGGAACTTGTGCTAGAGTTAGATGAAGGGAGAACTGGCCATGTTTTTGGACAGAGAGCTCAGGGAAGTGAAAAAGTAATATTGAGGCTTTTCTTAACTGATCTGTTATACCATAAGGAAAAGGATGTTACTGATTTCACTTTTTGTGGGGATAAAAATCTGTATTACAATAATAATAATGTTTTCAAAAAAAGGTAGAGCCATCATTTATAAGGAAGAAAATATTTTTAAAAAAACATTTAATGGACACCCAGTAATAACTTAAACATGATGTTAATGTACTCAGAACATAATTGCATAGTGTTATATGGCTGTCACATGAACTATGATAGCTTCTGGGATACAGGTACCTCAAAAATATTTGTAGTCAATCAGCATTTCTTTCCTTGCTCTTCCTCTTTCCTTTTCTTCTTCCTTCTCTCTCCATAATTCATTCGTTTCTTTTCTGCCCCCTCCTTCCCTTCCTCCTTTCGTCCCTTGTCTCTTCAGGAGAATCAATGTTGATTTAATAAGAAGTAGTTAATCCTAATAATAACTGAAGTAATAACATGGTAAGGGCTTGAGATATTTCCTAAACAGACTGAGAAAGATGGCAGCCTAACCATTTAGGCTCATAAAGTTAGGTACCCAACTGTTGCTGGAATCATAAAGTTATAATGGAGCAGTAACAGGCAGAGGGGTTTTCTCAGGTCAGTGCAACAGGTACAAAGCAAAAATAAACCAACGAAAAAAGGCTTTGGGTTGGTGTCAGAGAAAGATGGCTAAAAGACCACAGTTGCATAGTCAGCAAAGTTGGCAAAGGCAGCTAAGATACAGAGAAACCGTACAAGCTGCTGCAGCACAAGATCATGTCCTCTGGAAAGGGATGAAGCAAAGTAGGTGCAGATGGAGGGCCTGTCTGCAAGAATTCTGGACACAAAATAGTTGTTGGTGATAAGAGCCAGAGAACAGCAGTCATGGAAGTGTAACACTGGGGAACCAAAGTTACAGACCTGTGAGAATACTTGGGGAACTACTTTGCCTTCTTGTAAAATGCGTGTGTTGTAGCTACTGTTGCAGCTGATGACAGTTACTCAGTTACTTTCTTTTAAAAAGAAGTCTAACAATCCTGCATTCTTCAATTGTATAAACTTATACAATATAAATTTAGCTTAAGGAATACTATGCTTCTTCATTTCAATGCTTTATTCAACAGAGAGAACCCCTTCCTATAAAGGTCTCACATCCTTTCACTGACTTCAGCTGCCTCCACAGGCTTGATTCCATCACTGTTCTCCTGCTGCATTATTGATGTCATTTGACATCATCTTCTACTGTAGATGCTGTCCTGTGTTAGGAAGTTTCTATCTGGGATCCAGTTGCTTTAAAAATAAAACAAGCCTCTGTGATAGTACATACTCACAATCCTAACACATTGGGAGGCTGGAGCAGGAAAAGACAAGTTGGAGCCCAGCCTCTACAACTTAGTAACATAGTGGAGAGCCTGCCTTAAAATAAGAATGTGAAAAAGGGAGGCGGGAAACTGAGTATATTGCTTAATGTAGAGACCCTGGGTTCAATCCCCAATACCTGTCGATCAGTCAGAAGTGATCTATATGATCACTGCCACATACAAAGACTATATATGGGTGGCATGGCAGGGACCTAAAGTGCACCAAATATGCCCAGCAAGATCTACTCTGAGTACACTGTAACCAATGCTATCTAGGTTCAAGTTGGGTTTTAAAGCAGCAACTCATAGAGGACCATTCTCTGCCGCCAGTCCTCCCAGAGGCATCCTACCTCTGTCTTGATGAAGCTTTTCCAATGTATCCTTCTCTCCCTGCCTGGAACAGCACCAGGCCCTCTCGACTTCTGTTTTCTTGTGCTCACATCATTAGCTGCCTTCCTACTTAGGTTGAAGGGTCCTTAAGCGACCAATGTTTGTGCTTTTAAAAATCCCACCCAGTGTTGAGCAGATGGATGTTAGATGCTCATCCATTTTCATCAATTGTTAAATAAAACATATTTTCAAACTTTTCACTCTCCCCAGCTACCACCCCCAAACATCTGTGGCCAGTTCTCTTATTTCTTCTCCCTCTCTCCCTCCTTTTCCTTCTTCCTCCTTTTCCCCCATTCTTCTCTGGTGCTTAAAAAAAATAAAGCATAGAGGAGGTATTTAGCTTAGTGGTTCAGATGTCTGCCTGGCAAGCGCAAGGTCTAGAATTCAACCGCCAGTACCACATACCACAGTGCCGGGTGTGGTGCCTCACACTTGTAACCCCAGCACTCAGGACGCAGAGGCAGGAGAGTGCTGAAAGTTTAAGACTGGCCTGGGCTACTTAGTGAGTTCAGGGCCACCCTGAACTGCAAAATGAGACCGTCTCAAAAAAACAAAAACAAAGCATATCTGAAAACTAAACACAGGGAAACTAAGGAGAAGGGCAGAACACTCCAAGACCCAAGCCTGGGCCTTGATGCCCCTGACTTGTTTCCTGTGCATATACATGCCAATGCATGTCATCCTTAATTTGCCAACCTCCCACTTTGACACTCCACTTTACTTCTGTGATACTTTCACCCGGTTCTAGTTCACTGAAACGTGAAATGTGGCCCGTGGGTGGACAGGTTTAGCACTACATCTCCGTGTAGTGATCCTCTATCTGGATGAGACCTGCAAATGTAAATTTTTGGGTTCCTCAGACTTCTGAATCAGACCCTAGAGATGCAGCCACCTGTGAAGGTTCTGATACTCACTGGAGACTGAGATCTCTGCCCAAGGGACTAAAATTTGGAATGAAAAATAATTCTTGTATAAACTCACTGAAATATAACTGAATTCTGTGAACAACAAATGGGTCCCACCTTGATTTATTCTTTTGGATTTGTTCTTGAAATTGGTTATTGAAATCTTACTGGATTATTTTATAAAATGGAAAAATACAACTGTCAGCATAATTTAAGAGCCTATTAAAAGTTTTTAAATAGTGTGTTTTGTGCAGACCTAGGTTGGAGTAAATCTTACTGTTTTGTTAGAGGAAGGTAAATTCTAAAGTAAAGATTAATTCCTAAAGCTCATAATCAGAATACTATCTCTCATCATAGTGTTTCCTGAAGAGGTGGGCCCCTCTCACAATTAGTTTTTGTTTTGAAACTTTGAACAAATCAAAAGTTCTTACAACTAAGTAATTTTATAATGATATTTGATGAAAGTTTAAATTACAAGGACTATAACTCGAATAATGGACTGCTTTATAAAACCTAGCTTTAGACATATTTAAAAGACGATGCTTGATTACATTTAAGAGGGAAAAATTTGTATAGGAGGTTAAGAAAAATCAATTGTGACAGGTTGCCATTTTCACGCCGTTCATAATAATAAGTTGCTCAGAGCCAAGAGCATCAAGGATGAAATGATAATACAAATTGCTCCCAGCAGTTATTGTAATCCCTTGGATATATTGATTTGTGTTTCTAATAAAAAGATGCTTTCAGATGTCTCATTGACAGAGAGACAGGTGACATGTGCCATTAACGTGAATTAGAACCACTTCTTATTATCTGGATTGTTGCAAAGGCATTTTCAGTTCATAGAACAAAATAGAATCAGCTGTGGTTTTCTTTGCATGTGGAAAGATCAAAGCTAGTTGGAGACTAGCTTTCTTATTTTAAAAAGGACAGTTTATTAATATTTTCAGAGTCCTCTTGATTTATGGTAAAATACTGCAGTAGAATCACCTTTTTATTTTGGTTACATGTAGTCATAGAACTGCTTTAATTTTCTCATAGTTGCTTTCTTGAGAAATAAATAGTTTGAATTTAACTACTTGTTTAAAAATGAGCTCCTGTGCTTCACACAAGAGCTACATATTGTAGACAGTAGCATTACAGTCAGTCTGCATTGCAAAGAAGATTTGCAGTCCCTTTTGTGGATAACTGTTATTAATAATAACAAATCATAGTGTTTCAAGCTTCACTGGGAAAGAATTGACCAGAAAATAAACCTACCATGAAGTCTTCCAGTTTGGCTCTTTGGGTTATACCAGTACACACACCGAGACAGAACACAGTTTGGCTGTTTGGGTTATACCAGTACACACATCGCCTTCGTTTGTGTGGCCAATATACTATGGTATTACAGCTGTATACAATTAAAAGTTGTGCGCATAAGTAAGCTTATAATTTAGGGAAGCAGTAAAGAAGCAAAATATTAATGTTGATAAAACAACCCTAAATGATAGCATCTGGGCCATACTGTATTTCTCTGTAAGTATATAGCAGATATCTAGACCATAACACGTAGGTTTTGGCTGTAAATTGCTTTGAATATGAATTTGATTGTAACGTAAGTGCTTTAAATAGGAAATGCAAGCATATTAATTACTTAAAGTAAATGCTTTGTTTCACTGAAAGAACTTTGTTCTGTATAGGGTTCTGAAGATGGGGATATTGTTTGTTGCCTGTTTAAAAGGAATATATTTGACAGTATTTTCATATCTGTAATCACTACAGCTAAATTTTTGTGCCAAATTACAGAG
Organism: Petromus typicus; assembly: GCA_004026965.1. Taxonomy (NCBI): domain Eukaryota; kingdom Metazoa; phylum Chordata; class Mammalia; order Rodentia; family Petromuridae; genus Petromus; species Petromus typicus. Next base: position 26,578 of record PVIR01018496.1, on the reverse strand, counting down.
AAATGTAATTTATTCAAGCAGGTAAGCACTTTAATGATTTTATTTATTTATTTATTTTTTAAACCTCTTTATTTCTTAGCCTAAAGCCATGAAAACCGTTAAAAATTTGTGGAAGTTGCGATACAATGACTTGTCATAGCATTTTCTGTGGTACTTAACATTTCTTCTACCAGATCATTCAGAGGCACTTCCTTTTTTTTTTTTTTTAGGTTTTTTGAAACAGGTTGTCGTCTTGCAGTTCAGGCTGGCCCTGAGCTCAGCCTCAAACTCACATCACAGCAATCCTCCTGCCTCTGCCTCCCGAGTGCTGGGATTACAGGCGTGAGCCACCACGCCCGGCACTGTGGTATGTGGTACTGGTTGCTGCTGGGCATGAGTCTCCACGCCCAGTATTGTATGTGGTTACCGGGGATCAAACCCGGGCCCTTGCGCTTGCAAGACAGGCGCCGGAACCACTGAGCTAACTCCCCGGCCCCTCAGAGGCGCTTCTGAGGGCATGGTTTGAAATATGTGACTGACTGTAGAAAAGGCCAATTTTGGCCAGAACCTGTGTGGGATAGGAAGAAGTAAGCAGTGGTGGTTGGTTCTGTGTTGGTGAGGATGGAAGAATGAGAAAGTGGCTTCTCTTATTTGGAAATACCACCAAGGAAATTTCTGTGTGTCAGTGGAGCCCCATCTTTTAAAGATGCACCCTGTTATGTAAGTTGGATCATTCCTTAAACCACATATCGTCAGCAGGACTTTACCGTGGATAGTGTTAATCTAGAAATCAGCTAGAAGGGAGAATCTCATGGGGATTTTTCACTGTCCCCTGCATAGTGCCCTGGAGTGAAGCTCTGATGAGCCTATCACCCTCTCTTTCCTACTCCTACATCCTCTCTTCTGAGAGAGAGGCTTCCTTCACCCCTGGTATACAGACTCATACTTGGCTTGATGGAATGCTTGTCCTTGATGAACTACTGAGGGAGTGTGAGGCCCTGGTCAAATGCTACCTTTTCACTGGTTCCTGCACCTGATGGTACAAAGGATATTCCCCACACTGTCACGGTAGCACACAGTGTTTGTCCTAAGCAGTAAAGTTCATGACGTGAGGAACCACGTCATCTTGCCTACCATGTTGTCAGAAGCCTCTGTCATAGTGACTGCTGAATGTACCGAGTGATTATTTTTCTTAAGAAATAGTTCTTTTTATTGTTGTTTCTTGTTCCATAATTTTCTTTTTCTAAGCAATAAATTGTAAAGATGTGATTCAGAATCAAATTTTAATACATACGGCTTAAACATAATTTTCTTTTCACATATCTGAAGATATATCCTAGATGTGACTGTTTTCTTTAATTTGACTTCATTAGTGTTAGAGCTGTGATTATACCAATCTGTTTCAAAGCTTTTTTACCTAAACTATTTGTGTGGCAACTTTAACTTGAAGCCAGATAGGCTTCTTTCCTGTCTGTCTGCATTGTCAGCTAATAATCACCTCTGCAGCACTTGGTATAGTGTAATCCCAGCACTTGAGAGGCAGAGGAAGGTGGATTGCTGTGAGTTCCAGGCTTCTCTGAGCTACATAGTGAGCTCAGGGCAAGCCTGAACTACAAAGCAAGAACGTGTCACCAAAAAAAAAAAAAAAAAAAATTGAGACATTTTTTGAGATGTTGACATTACAGTGAAAATTTTAACTTCATTAATAGTTGGAACACAGAAACTATTCTGGGATAAATTACTACATCAAATATAACTTTAAAAACTACAGGGTACATTAGAATTAGTGTACCAGTGTATTTCTTACCAACATTTTCAGGAGGAGAAGTTGAAACAAGCACAAAGCATATTACCAAAGGTTGTTTTAATAAGCAGAATCTTCTAGTTGGAAGTTCAGTAAGCAATAGCCTAATATTTTAAAAATTATAGTGTCTAAAGCTGGCTGTAATGGTGCACACCTGTAATCTCAGCACTCAGGAGGCTGAGGCAAGAAAATCCCCATGAGTTCAAAGCCAGCCTGCACTACAACATAGCAAGACCCTATCTCACATAACAAAACAACAACCAAAATTGTAGTACCAAATGACATTGTGGAAGAGATTTGGAATGATTGGTAGATTGGACTGGAGTCTGGCTGCAGCATACCACAGCTGGCCTCAATATCCGCCTAGGATTGGTCTCATTGGTGGACTACCTGTGTAGCTGAGATTATTGAAATGAGATGATTAATGAAATGAACTTGGTCTGATGTCTGGCACTATCGATGCTCAGAAATTGCTAGATATTTCATTGATTTTTAATACTACCCGCTGTATCCCACATATAGACTTGATTCTGGCATGGAGGTAAATGTGAGGTCACCAGAGTCACAAGTGGCTTGTCATTTGGTGCTGGAGTTTCTATTAAGATGAGGCCATGGCTGAGGGGTTCCTTCAAGAGAGCTGTTTGTCATACTGGAGACCATAGTGAAGATTTGCTGAGCCCTTCTCATTCCGAGTAGGAAAATATACTGGTGATATTTTGTTCTGATGATGAAAGACTCGTAATTCTGTGAGGTGTTGATGACAGAATGAAGGGATTCAGTGTTTTTTACTCCCTTGAAATTTCTAGATTTCCAGAACAGTTAATCAACACAATTTATAGCTAACATTTTTTATCATTTTGCTTGTTGGAAGCAGATCTAGCTCACAGAAATTCATATTTTGAAAGCTAGTAAAGGAGAATTACATTAAAAGCCAGTAAATTCCTAAAATGTTTTTTTCTACACTTCAGGATATTGAACTGATTCCGTTTATAGGAGCACACAGCTATTTGTTCATATTTTTGAAATTTTGTTCACCAAAACTTGGGAGTACAAAATGTCAGTGCCTTGTTTGGTAGTAGTTTCTTTGTCAGGAGGTAGAGTCTTTAAAAATTAACCAAATATAAAATGTCAGCTTGAATAAATACTTGGTAAAGTATTGCACTGTATGGAGCACATCTGATTGCTGTTCTCACCATCCTCTCAGTCTGGCTACCCTTCACTTGAAGAAGTACCAAGAAGTGCATGTGTTTCCACCTTGCCCTTCTGCAGAGCCTCTTCTCTAGAACCTTCCGGGGACCACCTGTCTCTTTGTCTTCCATGCCCACCTCTCCATAAAAGGAAATAAACTTGATAGGTAACACCCACTCAGATCCACTTGTCAGCCCCTCCAACCACAATCCTCATGGCTCTTCCTCTTGGTTGTCACCACCGTGAGAACTTTCTTGTTGAACTTTTGTCTTGCCACAGTTACAAGAAGGCTGACTCCTCAGTTTCTCCATAACAAACAACTGTTCTTCCTCCTATGGCAACGTGAGGAGCACACCCAACTACTCCCTCCCTTCCAGCATCCTTGTCCAAATTCTTAGTACTTACATTTAGCTGGCATCTCTCACAGAAGTAGTGAAATGCTTTCAGACCCTCCTTCACATGTTCTTCACATCACAGCCAGAGCACAGTTATGGAATGTGGATGTGATATGGTTAGTTTCCTACCTAAAATTGTTCCATTTCTCTAATGACTGACAGCAGCATCTTCACGTCCCACAAAGGGCCCTTTCCTTCCTGCACATGTCTTCAACTGCTTTCCTCCTTGCTCTTTCCACTTCATCATGAGGCCTACTTAGCCCCCTGCAGCAGCCTGCAAGGCAGCCTATTTTCTCTAAATTCATGGAGCCATATAACCACACGTAACTGTGTGAGCAGTTTCAAGCTGCCCTTTCCACTATGTTAGTTTCTTAACTAAGAAGTGTCTTTTCCTTTGTTTCTGATCCCCTGCATGAAAGGTAGGAGCTCAGGCAGGAAATGGCTGGTTGAAGATGTACAGCAACCTTTGCAACACTTAAGGTATTTGTCTCTATCTCCCACAACATTTTAAACACTGCAGCTATTCCCTGCTCATTGCATACTCCCTACACAGTAGATGTTGCACAGCTGAAGGTGGAACCAAGAGAAGATAAAAAAGTGATTTTCATGAAAATGATGTGTTATTTGTGTGGAGGAGATAAACATGTCTTTTTAAAGAATTAAAAATTAGAGTACTGCATAATGATGTAAGCGCTCTGGTACTATGAAGAATGGGCCAGTGTACAAAAGATACTGGACACCTGCCAAACATTATTGTGTTCCACATACTGTACTTGCATCGATTGATGCTAATGTTATCTTCTCTTTGGCCAGTGGTAGCCCCTTTAAGCCGGCTGGCTCTGTATCCCCTTATAATGAACCCATCATTCTGAGTATTTTGTGTCCCCCTTTTTTTTTTTTTCCTCACAAAAAGATGTTAGACTCCTCCTTTACTTTCTTTGCTGCAGCTTTGGCATTGGCATGGATTTCTTTCTGAAGAATAAAGTGAGGTTCTGGGGATGTAGTGTGCTCATTGCTGTTGAGGGTACTGCTTCCAAGCTCTTGCAGGAGACTGACGGGTCATATGTTGGATAGATAGATGAGTGAGTGATTGATAGGTATATGCATATGTAAGTATATTTATGTATATTGAACGTTTCACCAATTAATCTTGTCAACTTGATTGGATCAGGAGATCCTGGAAAAGTGATTGGATCATAGTGCACTATGCTTATCAGTTAATTAATCCACTCATATTCATAGCTGCATGTGCTGTTAAGATATTGGACCTAGTAGGAGGTGAGTCACTGAGGTTGTGCCTTTGGAGGGTATCTGTCCTGCTCATGTTCTTTCCCTGTGCTTGCTTCCTGGCCATCATGAAGTGAGCAGAAGAATCTTAATCCAAGAGCCAAATAAACTCCTTCTTTATATTATGGGTGTCAGTTATTTTCTCACAGCAGTGGGAAAGCTGACCAATACAAATAGCATGAATTCAAAACTACTGATTCCAATTTTAGTTCATAGATATTCTTGTTTTCTCTTTCCTCATTGTAACTCCCTTTCCTGACTATGGGAAACCTGTCTGTAATTGTCTACCATGTTTTCACTCACTTGAACCACCCATTCACTGTAACTGTCCTGCACCCCTCTTTGTTCCATGTGAGTCCATCATCCTGGACCAGCTAACCTTTCCTGTTCTCCTTCCTCACTGAGCATTGGGCAAGTTATGATAGGTGTATTATAACCTCTGAAATCATCACCCTAAAGACAACCTTGTTAGGTAAGTATGGCATAGTACTTATTTTTAGTTGATGAAAGAGTCGGTATGGTCAAAAACTTGAAAACTCTCTCCCAGTATTAAATATTACATTTTTTGTATTTGACTGTTCTTTACACATCTGTGCAGACTGTTATGCCAGTGTGATAGATGGGACACACTGTGGCAAGATCCTTCATCTTTCTGTTGAAAACTCTGGGTAAATGTGAATGCTGAAACAAGATCCTAAATCCCCCAATCACATCTACCAAACTATTTTTAACACAAACCGAAATGGTGAAACAGCTGACATGTTACCTTTCCTTTCTAAATCAGTTCTCTAGTTCACAAAGTAGCCCTTATTTAAGGTATTGCCTGTTGCATCTATCATTAGTTGGAGTTTAGAAACAAGCACTATCTTTAAACAGATTCTAATTAAAAAAAGAAAACTCATCATAGATACAGCTGTTTTTTGCCTCTTCCTTGTATTTTGTATGTGGTAAACACTTAATAAATAATGCCACATATTAGTTATAAATTGCTTGTGTATATCAAATATACTAGTTTTTTTTTTCCTAAGCGGATGTTTTAGATTGAGTAATCTCAAGGTTAATGAACATATTCAAGAAGAGAGACTTAAGTCTGGACAAGTGGCAAACACTTGTCATCGGTGCATTAAGAGGCTGAGTCAGAGAGGATTGTTTTAAGTTCAAGGCTAGCCTGGAGTACATAGTGAGACCCTGTCTCAACACACACACACCATCTTCGCCAGTAAACCTAGGCCTAGATTTCAAAGCACAGAGCCAGATTTCTGGTTGTTCTTTGATTGGTATTGATGTGAATTTTATTCTTCTCCATTGCAGTAGTGTTAATAGCTCATACCAAACAGCATAGGGTAACATAATTGCCAAACTGCAACAGGGACCCTTTTCCTACAACACAGTGTAAAGATGTGAAAATTAGAAATATTCCCATGAGAATAACAAAACTATACAACATTCATTAACCTGTGGAAATGAGCAGATTTTATATGATACAATTTAGGCAGAGATTTGTTTTGTTTTAGTTGAATATTTAGTTGTTCAAGCAACAATTTTCTTAAGTTAAAGTCAATAATTTGTTTTGTTATTGCAGTTACAAAAATTGTTTCATAGCCTTAAGATACAGGCATGGTCTGAAACACACAGTATAGAAAACAGAATTTTCATAATGAATCAATTTAATATGTTTTAAATTCCAAACAATATAAAGAAAAATGACTACACTAAGGTTTAATTTTGGTCTAAGACGATGCATTCACCCTGACTGCCCTTCAAAGGAAGGCAAATGAAAGAGGGCTTCTCAGTGCCCTTTTGAAGGCTAAGTTGCTCTGTCTTACTAGCACACAGATTGGGTCACTATTAAGTGTTTCTGGATATCAGAAGAAATCAGGCTGCAAGTTTCCTCATCTTGTTTTGTTTTTGGTGACACTGGGATTGAACCAAGGGCCTTCACAATAAACTACATTCTCAGCACTTTTTATTTTGAGATAAGATGTTGTTATGCTACTAAAAGTTGACCAGGGTAAGCTAAAACTTGGAATCCTCCTACCTTGATTTCTGGGGGTGCTGGGATTACAAGTGTATACCCTACACCTGACTTGTTTGTATTGTTAAGTCAGTAGTCAGTTTTCTTCCAAGGTATATTGTTAAGCCTGGCTTTTTACATGAAGAATCATAGGAATTTTAAGGATTGTTTTGGTGATTATTCACTGAAACGAATGAATTCTTGGATATTTTTAAGTATTAAGGTTATTTTTGTTACTTACATAATTCCACTTATAGGATAGGTTGTAATTACATATGCTGCTTTTATTTGAAAGCTAAGTCCCATATATTGAAGAAAGGGACTCAGGATCTGAACCTAGTTTTTAAGGTGAAATTTACACTATTTGGACAGATACAAGTGTATAGATTTTAAGGGTGCATAAGTAATCATACACTGCAGTATAAAAGAGAGTTCCTTTATTAATGCTGTAATATTAATTTTTCAAAGTAAAGTGGAATTCTTGGCCATCCTTTTCTTGCTTTTAGAGTGTAGGAGCCTTTCTTGTCTTAGTTCAGTCTTATGCTCTTGTTTGATCTAAGTTCTCAGTTAGTTTTGGATTTTGTATGCAGGTCAAGTGATATTTTGTTACTAGATAATGTAAAGTTATTTCTTCTGCTTAAAGACTTTTCTGTATTACTATATTAAAAATAACTTGTGACAGGCTGTGTTTCATGCTAGTAAGTTGAATGTAAGTTGCCATTAGGCTCTTTTGTGATTATCTTCTCTCTTTCAACTCAAGGTTTTTCTGGCTGTGATGATGGCTAGTCATGACCTTACTGGTTTTATTAAAGGAGGTAGTTCAGAAGAAAGGGACCCATTTTAGACAGTTAATGCATTTATGCTAAAGATTGCAATTTTTTAATTTTTACATGAAGTTCATATATATTTGTATAGAAAAACTCAAGGAAGAAGAATTTAAGAGAAAATTTTTATTATATTCCATTTTATGGACATTTTAAAAATGCAACACAAAGGATCCTATTTATTCCACAGTGGCAGAAAGACTTGAAAGGATTAAGATCAGGTATGTAGAATCAGTTAATTCTAACATGGCTTTGAATCCTGGCTGTATCTTAGTGGAGATATAATTGTAAGTGAATTACTTAATCTTCATGACATATGAGTGAGAATGTAGTACTGTACATTTTACATTTAGAACATTAAGGCACATTGCGATGCTCAGAAATGTAGATACTGCAAAAGAGGACCAGGTCTTTAAAAACTTACAGAGTCTGGTGTTTAGTTTTGAAGTTTCTAAATGCATTAAAAAAAAACATAGATCTTGAAAATATTCTTGAAAACAATATTTTGATTTGTAACAGCTGAGTACCGCTGAGAGTCAAGAAATGTTTTAAAATAACTCAAGATAGCTTACGGGATATGCAACAGAAGGGAAAGAGACAAAACCATCACAATGTCCCATTGTAGCCTTGCTATTGTAGAAATGAACTGGAGAAGCAGAAAAGGCAGGTGTAGATCAGGCATTCTTACTTCTGCACAGGATTCCCAAGTTCTTGTTGCAGTGCTTGCATGTGGCTCTGGGAAATGAGCAGCCCCTTGGGAGAGCCCCAGCCCTTGGAGGCTACATGTATTTTCGGACTTACGCAGCACAGTGCAGCCTACTGAAGTCCTCACTGGCTCCAGTTCGCACAGGAATGCCACATGCTTTGTGCTGCTGGGTGGACCTGGGTGGGAGGTATAGGACACTAAGAGCTGGTATCACATCAATCAGTAGTGGCATCAGAGGTGCCTATCCTATCCTTAGACGCCATAAAGTTCCCCTTACATTTAAGTTCTTACAACTTACATTTAAGTTCTTCTAGAACTTAAATGTAGAGTGAAGAAGCAGTCACAAAGGCCTGAATATAATGTGAATCTGAAATACTACCAATTTTAATGAATTAACTAGGATATGGCCAGATTAAATCACTAGGATGGGTACTTACCACAGAAGATCTGTGAACAAGCCTCCCCCACGGCAGTTCTGTATATCTCAAAGTGAAAGCACCATCCAGGGTTTAGACAGCAGCAGAAGAGGCAGAGATACAAGATAAACAGTTTCAGGAGGAGAGGTCACAAGTGGTAGATCTTGGACTCTAATAGCAGATCATACATGTAATAAACATATATGGGTCTGGCTGTTTGGAGGGCCTTCGTGATCTTAGACTAGCGGAAGTTTGAGGAAATAAAGGCAGAAATAGTGAATGTATGGGGAGATGAAGGAATAATGAATAAATGTTCTGAGGCTTGTTTAGACTGGGGGAAAATATCATGTAATAGATCAGAAGAATAGAAAGAAAGTGGTAGGAGAGTTTAGAAAGACAAAGGCAGTAGCTGATGGAGCAAAATCCCAAAGGAAATTGGAGTGATCGCCAGCATAGGGGCCGGGTAAGAGATACCAGTTTTAGAAGACAGAAAAAGTGACATGTGAACAACTGTAGATAGGATTCAGGTGAGATATCATAGACTTTGTAGTGAAGCAGGAAGCCCATTTGTCAGAGTGAAGTTGAGAGAGACCTCTCTCAGGCTTTGAAAAAAAAACCTTGAGAATTTGGAGAAGAGCAGGCTGGTATACATTTGAAGAGATGTATTTTAAGTACTGAGGCCTTAACAGAAATCAGCACTAAAACCTTAAAATGATTTTGTGAATTACTGTCTGACTGTCTCTAGTCAAGCCCTATTATTCAAATGTAGAAATAGTGACCCAGAATTTTGAATTTCTCCCTAAATGTTTGAGTGAAGTGAATTAGAATAAGCTCAACTGCAGTGACACTGATCCTGAGATGTGTTACAGGAGGCACACTGCCTCCTCGTCTTTGCTTGGGGGAGTGGCTCTCTTTGTATAATTCTAGGATTAACTTCCTCTATGCATCCTATGATAGGACTTTGAAGACATTGTGCATATAAGCTAGCTCTCTTTCAGCTGTAAGAGCTTCTGGCAGTGCTTGCAGTGCTTGAGTTTTACTTAAAAACAAGAGTAATTCTTAATTTCTATTCCATTTCATGTTGTATATGAATTTAACACAAAAGCATACAAATGTAAAAAGCTTACAGCTTGGTGAGTCATCCCAAAGTGAGCCTCCATCAGGGTGCATCGTGCTGCCAGGAGTTAGTACTTTATGAGACTCCTTAACCAAGGAAACCATCATCTTCCTCTAAGATAGATTCATTATTTTGATCTGATTTTGAAATTTACAAAAATGAAATGAAGACTGGCTGTGGTAGTGCACATCTGTAATCCCAGCAATAGGAGACCGAGGCAGGAAGATTGCAAGTTTGAGGCCAGCCTGGAACACATAGTAAGTACAAGGCCAGCTTGAGCTACCTAGCAAGACCCTGTCTAAAAATAATAATAAATAAAAATAAAAGGCAACCTGTTTTCTTTTATGCTTGACTTCTTTTGTATGTAATAACATGAATACATGAAATTTATTCATATTATTGTGTGTCCACTGTATGAGTAAATCATGACTAGATGAAGTCTTGATTCTGTACCTGATGGATCGTGGATTCTTCTGAACCTTTTACTGTTAAAGATTGCTCTGCTTTGAACATCTGTGTGCATATCCTTTGATGCCTGCATTTCTTGGAGGTCTGTGCCTAAGGAGTGAAATTGCTGTGATATGTGTACTCATTTCCTAAGATTCCAGTCTTCTAAAGTGATAGTACCAGTATTTACTCTGACTCATTGCAGAACAGTTCTTTTTCTCCATGGCCTTGTCTGTACCTTGTCTATTTCAGATGGTTTTCTTGAGGATTTCAGGATATGTGTAGTGACACTTTTCTGTGTATTTTAGTTCCCATTTCCAGATGCAATGATGTGGAGCCTCCTTTAGCATTTATGGGACACGAATGTCAGGCATCTTGGCTTAAGAATGAGCTGTGTTGTCTCCCTTTCTTTCTTTCTTTCTTCCTTCCTTCCTTCCTTCCTTCCTTCTCCTCCTTCCTTCCACCCTTCTTTCCCTCCTTCCCTCTCTTCCTTCCTTCCTTTCTTGATTGCTAATCATCTTCCTATTGTTTTGTGGGAATTCTTTGTACATCTGAATGTAAGTAGATTGTTAGCTTATGTGTAGTCTTTCCTCCCAGTCATTTACTTGCCTTTTCTTCATTATGTTTTGATGAATAGCAGTTCTTGATTCTAATGTAATCCTTTCATCAATCTTTTTATGGCTTAAGAAATCTTTCTCTAGCCCAGGTCATAAACATACTTTTACTTATGTAGTTATCTGCTGAAGTTTTGGTGTTTACCTTTCTTGGGAAGATCTTTTGATCTCTGAATATCTCTTGTTTTTTTGTTTTGTGTTTTTTCTGTGTGATGTGAACAGGAACAAGCTTCCATCCTTCCCTGTGTAGAAACCCTCTTGGCCCATAACTGCCATGGAGAATGTGTTAGTTACATTTCTCTCATTGCTGAGATAAAATCCCCCACCCCCAAAGTTAAAAGAACTAAAGATTCCTTTGGCTTATGTTTCATAGTGGTTTCAGTCCATAATTGGCTGGCCCCAAGGCAGAGTAGGAGAGATATAACAGTTCATGACAGAAGACAGCAAAAGCAACAAGACACCTTAATAGTGTCTTTCTGCCCATCTATTTCATCCAGACTATAAAGATTAGGGTGGGCCAAACCAATCACTCGTATGGTTTAGTAATCACATGCCCTTAATTTCAGCCATCTCAGACAAATCATGAGGCTTTGGGGCACACCTAAACACTAACCATAATAGAGAGATTTCTTTCAAGTCTTCTGTCCATTTATCATAGGAGTACCTCTGGGTTCCCTTCTGGAGTTGGTCTATTAAACACTTTCTCTGCTAGTATTTATTACAGTGGGGAATTTGATTAGGACTGCTCTATAGAGCCTTGGAGAGAATTAATTTTTATAACATTGTGTTTTCAATCAATAAATACTATGTATCTCTTTCAATAATGTTTTGTGCTTTCTTTAAATGTTCATGTACTTTTGTTTGATTTATCCCTAGATATTTGATTTTTATAGTGTTTCAATTGATAACTTTTTTACAATTTTATTTTTGTTTGCTGCTATATAAATATAAAATTTCATTTATTTTAAAATCATAGGAAATAATTTTATTTCTAACATGATTACCTAATAGAAGATTGAGTTCATGTTCTTTGCATTGTAGCTACACATGCAATCATGTTCAGATATTGAGCACTATCGTCATAAGATTTACCTTGCCTAACTGATTGTTTTTAAATAAAGTTGGCAACCAGTTCATAGTAACCCCATATCTGTCATGAGTCAGAATGCTGCTACCATCACCTCAAGCGTAGTGAGGACAGTTCTGTACTGTGTGAGAGTAGGATTTTGAGCACTACCAGGCAGGCACAGGGATAGAAACAACACAGCAGCAATGCCACACTCCTGCTGCAGTAGTTCCTGATGCTGCTTTTGCCATCAGGATACAGGATAACTGAACTTCTGAAACACAAGGCTGTGCTAGTTACATGCTTCTGGGCTATGGCAGTTACTGCTTCTAAGATCTGTTCCCAAGGCCAGACCCAATTCCAGAGCTTTCCTACTTTCCCATAATTGTGGTAGGCCTCACTCTGTCCTGGATGCCACTTGTGAGTGCCCTTGCTGTTGGGGACCTGTAGTTCATGCTGTATCTCCTCACTTGACTACAGAGGTAGGATGGGCAGCAAGTATTGTGTCATTCTCTTCTTCCTGCTAGAGTGACACTTTTCAGTGAATAGCTAAGGTACTAGGCTAACGTGATAACCAAGTAGAGAAAGCTTTTTTTTTTAATATTTAAATGGGTTTCAAAAGGAAAGGAAAGACTTGCTGTATCAAAATAGTGTACTGTTCGGGGACAGTTTTGCATAGATTTGAAAGTGGAGGAATACAAAGTAAAGGTAAAAGTCAGATTAAAGGACCATGCAGTTATCATGTCACTGAGAAAGTAAGTCATATTTAAATTAGCAATTACTCTACATGCCTAGGGCAGGGAGATTGGCTACCTGAGGTGCCCCCTGAGGATGTCACAGTTATAGAAACAGTCAGATAGGAAGGAAGGCCCAGGACTGTGCCAGAGAACTAAAGTCTGTAAAGATCCTGGAAGAGCTTCAGAACACATACTTGAGGGCCTGTGAGGTCCAGTGCCTGTAAGTGATGGGTGGTGGATGGTAGATGTCAGTGAAACTTCATGGGCAGACCAGAAGGCTGCTTAGGAGCCTGGTATTGGTCATTTTCTGTCATCTCATGCACCAAGTCCATTATTATGAGTACTGAATTTTCAGTTTAACACCAAATTGAATTATTGTCTGATATAAATACTGAGTGTTCTTCTGTGTATAACCATTTTCCTAAAGCCAGGCTGCTGAGCATGTCACGGTGCAAGTGGTTGGATTCCCTGAGGCCTGTTGTGGTGACAGGGAAGTACGAAGATAGTGTGTTTTCTATATACTGCAGATGCTTGAAATGGTCTTTGAAGAATCAGTTCACTTAGATACTATTCATTTCCTACTGCCATTTCCTACTACTGTGTCATACCTATTTGAGAAGAAATTGAAGAAAAATTAGCTTACCTGCAGTGCATCGTTGTTTAAGAGTAATCTAATGACCAGGGCTTATTTTAGACATTTCCCCTGAGTTTCTTTTATCTTTTAGAATTTTTGTCATGTAAGTTATATGATTATCTTTTAGGGGAACTATGTTTCTAATCTTTCTCTTTTCTTGAGAGCATTGTTTTGTAAGGCAATTAATTATCAATTATATGACCTATCGCCAAAGATACTGTAAAAACACATCTGAGGTAGATTGGACAACCTGTTTAAATGCCTGAACTCTGACACAAGTTCCTCCAGGCCTGAGTGTTTCCCAGTTGAGAGAGACATGATGTGCCCATGTCTCCTTCTGGTACCAGCAGAATGCTTCCACTTTTCTTTTTCCAGTGCTGAGGCCCAAATCCTGGGCCTCACTCATCTAGGCAAGCTCTCTACCACTTAGTTACCTCCCAGTCTTCCAGGTAGAGTCTCTTCTCAGAGCATGAGACCTGACCCTGCAGTGCTCGGTAGATAATGTTTTCAGTAGTGTCCACCCTCCTTGTGTGGAAGGAGGATCCCCCATCCTTCCAGGGAATCAAATAGATTCTTAACCTTGTCCTATGACTAAGGTTAAGAATTTATATCCTGTGGGACATTGGGTTATGACATACAGTCATTTCTACTTTTCTCTTAAAATATAATTGATGTCAGTTGAGCAAGTTTTGCCACATTTACATAAAAATAATTTTTAAAAATTTGATAAAGATTAGATTTTATAAGTCCAAATTTGAGTAGTTAACAACAAACCCCAGACTTCTGATTATGACAGTGACAGTGATTTCATTTCTCCTACATTTATTGAGTTCAGTCAACTTTAGTAGTG
>PVIR01018496.1:0-10000 GCA_004026965.1 Petromus typicus | reverse complement strand
AAAGCTTTTAAATAGACAGTTTTAATAATAGAAGGGTGATTAAACAAGATGAAAAGTTTATTTAACTATGTTACCATTATCATTTAAAATTTTCACTAAATCTACTTAGTTCCATTTTTCTTATAAAGCAAATAATACAGATTGAAAAATCCATGGATTTTGAGAATGAAGGAACTGATTGAACTTAGATATTAGACTGATACAATTTCCCTTCACTCCCCCACTTTTTTTACTATTACATGGCAGCTATTCTGTCATACAATGTTTTGCTGTCTTTGACATTAAAATGTTTCCCTCCTATTAACTTCTCGTTAATAGTTAAGTTGATGTGTGAGTGGTATGGAAAATGGGCAGAACCTAGTGACTTTGTTCTAGATGACAGTGATTCTGAAGTGCTTCAAATATTGGTTATTATTTTTTATATTTTTACATGTGTTTATAATATAAAAAGGTGCTAGGCATTTATGCCAGAAACAATGAATTAAATCAAATAATAATCTTAATTTCTAATTCCATAAACACAGTAGCTCATAGATTTATGCTAAGTAAGCATATAGCTCTTCACTTATAAGCACTTGATGGTTTTATGTGGTGATAGGTACTCTGTACCTGGAAATAGAGGAAAGGACCTCCAGTAGAACCATACATCTCTCTGTATTCAGCAGCCATGAAATAAGAAAAGAGATGTGGGCATGTTCTTTGACTCTACTGTCTAGGAGCCATTTCCCTGAATCAGAAGCATTTTGTTTTTTTGAGCTTTGGTCCAGTGCTAGTTCTCATAGAGAGCAGTGTGCATAGTCTCTAGATATGAGACATGCTAAACTAAGCTCCACCACCCTCAAACAAAATTGGAATTTTCTGCTAATTATCATTTTATTATTTCTGAGACGCTGTCACTTAAAATTAGCAACCTCAAGGGCTGTGTTAAATATTTGAAGTAGTCCTTAGTGAAACCAGACTTTTGGAATCTTATGTAACAATAAAGTGAGCATGTGACATGGTGAATTTGGTTCTGTAAGCTCTCCTGCACAAACTACTAACTTCTTTGCGCACCAAAGAAAGAACTTACATGATGCTCTTTTGGAATTAGTCACTGAATAACTTTAGCTGTATCATTTTTCATGTTGAACTATTAAAAATAGGCTAACAAATGTAGACATTTTAGTAGTTTTAAAGAAAACTATGATCTTGCCTTTCTTACTCTGTCCCCAAGTTTTAAGAATCCAGGTAAGAGCCTTTTTAAAAAATAATATCAATATACATGTAATATTTTAAAAAATGTATTTTATATTCAAAAAAAATTTTGCATGTAGGACCTCACTCCACATATGAGAGAGCCAGTGTGAACCCTCAGGAGTCTCAGCCTGGGCTTACTGAGAATACACTCAGCAGCACAGTGTACCTGGGCACAGCGTAGCCCAGAGCTTCCTTTTACAGTGAGGCCATTGCGCCTCCTAAACTCATGCATGCTGTATTTCTAGATAGTAAGAGTACTATCTCTAAAATATCCATTAAATGTAACATTACCCAAAATGTAATTTTGGGTAAAAAGCTTAATTAAAATAAAAAACTGAATGTCTGACCTCAAATTTCACTTATCAGTGTGAATGAATAATATTGACTCTTGAAATGTCTAGTGTCAGTGGTTGGCATGGTCTGTTGAAGTAATTATTTTGAATTAGTGGATGACCTTCATTAAACCGTTGAAAATTGAGAGCTTTACTACATTGTTATTCCACATATAAGATAAAAAAGGAGCTTGAAATGATCAGGCAAGCTATGGTTATTATTTTTTAGCTTGGTTTGTAAGTATAAATCTTCAGGAAGCCCTCATGGCACTACAGCATTCTCTACATCATTTTGGGTGCTATATTTTCAAGCCCAGTCTTTATATGATGGTAGTTTTTTTATTTAGGAATTCCTCTCTTAATAATCCAAAACATTAAAGTTTATCGGTTCTGTCCTGAATTTTTCCCGACCGAAAAGATGTTTAAGGTAACTATTAAAAATAAAATAAGTATCTTCAACATTAATATCATTAAAGTCCAGAATTGGTTGAATTAGTGATATAAATGTTTTTCCTTAGAGCCAGTTGAAGTTCAGAATTTAGGAAGTCAGTGTCAACCTTGAGCTCCATCTGCTGGTCAATCCTCGCCATGTCACATGCTCACTTTTGCTTCTCCAGCTTCCAAGCCTGATTATAAAATAATCAAAATCTCACCATGAAATGTGTTATTTATTCAAAGTATAGTGTTTGAATGGGAACGATTTTTGGTTCTAGCTTCTTCCTATCTCTGATGTTCAAGTAAACTGTAGACTATTTTTAAAAGGTTAGAAGCAATATACATTAAATACTTTATTGATTTAATTTTAATATTCAGTGCTATATTTTAATGTTATTTGTGTATATAGAATAAAAACTAAACATATCACTTACAAACTGTCTTCTAGGTTTTCATCTATTCATTTTTAAAGTGTGATGTTTCAGACTTAAGAATATTTGAAGTAATTTACAATATTTTTTAAAAAGCAATTTATCAATATTTTAAAGCCACTGTATTGCCTTACATTTGCTGAATTTTGATATACACTGATTATACTGTAATTCTAATATCAAAAAAACTGTCAGACCTCACTTGGCAAAATCAAGTTGTCCTTCCTGGATGTATAAAGTTAGACTAAGTTATGTTCATAACTGTTGAACTGCTTCCCGGTGTTACTGATGGTTATAAAAGTTCTGGTGAGTAGAAAGGAATCATAGAAAGTGCTTAAGTCAGGCTTTTGGAGAGTAGTTTGCAGTTCAAAGAGGCTGGCAGGGAAGCCCTTTCCTACCTGCAGTGCATGTACCTACAGGTTCCAGTAATCATTCCACCTGCCAAAATGGTGTCACAGTGTGCACTGTTCCACACATCGGAGATCAAGTGGCACCAGGTTTGTGTGATCTGTTGTGAGGTGCCTGCTGGAATCACCCTATCCTCTAATTATGATTATGTGCCTTCTCCTGTTTGAAAGTAGCTTCATGCCCTTCTCTAGTGGCTGGCCTTTCTGGTGATAATTATTTCTTTAAAAAGTAATGACCCTATTTGTAAAATATGTTAAATATTCAAAGAAAAAACTTTCTAAATAATACTTGCAAGGTAAGCCAGAATAAAACCTTAATTTGTTGAAAAGTAAAAATATAGGTTATTCTTTCACAGTAGGTTTTAACATATCTAATATGTAAATACAGATTCTGAGTTTTAAAAATTAAGATAATATAATGTAACATTAAGCGTGGTCTTTTATACTTACTAGGGAAGCTTTGAAAGCACAGATTGTTGTGTCATATAATGGCCCAAAGAAACCCTTATTTTGCAGATTACTGGGCAGCAAACAGTAGCAGTCAGATATGTTTTCAGTGTATGGTCATTCTGCATTGCCGTTTACAGTTGTGACAGTAGTTCTTATCCAACAGTGTATAGATAAATAAACTTAAGAAGGAAGAAGGCCACCTAAAGTGATCACTTTTAAAACCTAATGCTTTTAAACTCATAATGGAAAACATCATTGTTCTAAGATTTAGGATAGTGTAGGAGTTTCGTGAATTTGAAATATAGAAACACAAATAAAAATCTGAAAACTAGTTTTTTCTCTTGCTTTTAACAAGTGTACAAAAAGCGTAAAATACTGAACTGATTTCTTTCAAAGATACTACAAAGAAATGTTCTTTTATAGGAATTTGTTGGGTTAAAGCACAGCTGTATAATAATGTTGTCACAATCCAAATTCTGAACGAAGAACAGATGGGTTGATCCATAAATAATTTAGCTGGTGAAAGATAAAATTAATAATACTTTTTTCCCATAAGTAATATTTCACACATAAAATTGTATTTTTATCTGTATAGTCTTGAGTGAATTGGGTTCAGATTTTTTTATTAATTTATGTTTGTAGTACAGAATAAATATATTGTCATGGGGAACTGGTACATACATATGACATGTATGATATGTCATACATATGACATCTTGACTGTTTTTCTTTGCCTTCTTCCTTCCCTCCTATATACCTCCGTCCTCCAATCTTCTGGATGAGATTAGTTTAGTTCCATCTCTGATCTTTGTGAATCTGTCTCCCTGATTCTTATCATCTGTTTTTATTTTGCTCTTTATTTATACTGTATTTTTCATATAAGGGAAGCCACACAGTGGTTAACCTTCTATGTCATATTTATTTCACTCAGCATTAAGGTCTTGAGGTACATCCATTTTCCTGCTTTTTGTTGTTGTTGTTGTTGTTGTTATGGTATGGAGGATAGAACCTAGTGCTTTCACACTGAGCTACTATCCTAATTCCTATTTTATTTTCTATTTTGAGACAGTCCAACTAAGGTCTCTTCAGTTGCACAGACTGAGACTGAAGCTGTGATTGTCCTACCTCAGCCTGTCACTGGGTTTATAGAAATATATCACCATACCCAGCTTGAATTAGGTATTTAGCTGGGACTGTTGTCTTTTTCAAATTATACTCTATTCACAAGGAAAATATGGGACAAGTTAAAATAATGTTTGGCATTCTACAAGGATGTAAAATGACTTTTTGAAAATTTGCGTTTTGTTATTTTGCTATTCTAAAATATGTCCATATAAGGAACACATATATGTAAATCATAAAAGATTGGTAAGACTTTTAGGTGTTCACAACCTGTTACTCAGGAGCAGTATTACCAACAGTTAGTAGCATTTAAACACTTTGTTTTATCTGGCACTCATTTAACATTAATAGGGCCTAAGGTTTTATAGCATGAGATCTTTGTTCTAGTTAGGTGTGTACATTGGTTCTCGGGAACTTAGTGTAATACAGGAGTTTTAACTTTGAGATGGAGGGGAATGATGCTAGTTTATAGAGATAAGGTCCAGTTCTCATTTGTCCATGTGTTCATTTAAAAAAAAAAAAAAAACCTGACTAATCTTTTCTTGATTAAGCAGAAGGATACCATATTTACCCTTTATTGTTGGTATAAACCATTATTTTACTGAGAACCATTAGCTATTTAAAACTTGGTACATAAATTAAAGAGGAGCTAAATGGATTTGTGATCGTTGCCATTAGTAGCATTTTAGATTATACAGGCAATTATTGTGTTCATTATCCTAGAAAAGCCCCTTTGCAGAGCCATTGTGGTTGTCTTAGACATTATGCACAAATTTTCCCTTGGAGATTAAAATCTCCAGTAGCGTATTTAATTTTGTTATCACAGTTGCTTCAAATAAAACAAATATTATGACAAGTAGAGGAAAATTTGCTTTACTAATATAGGAAATTACAATAAATGTTGGAGATTACTTCCTAGTGTATTTAATTTACCTTTTTTTATATAGTCATAATTACTTCAAGTGATTAATAATATATTTTATGGATAAAAAGATTTTATAACCGTTGCAGAAGGTATCTCGTCTGTTCGGGTATTCAAGAAATTCTTCAATACCAGATTCATACCCGAACTAAAATTACCACTTTCTTTGTAGACTCTGTGACTTAATAGTTTTTATTTTAAATGACTTTTAAGAGTCCAAATATTCTTTTTTGTTGTTGTTCTAATTTCAGAAAATTTTTGTTTGGGGCTACAGTAAATAATGTTTATGTAGCTTGTGTGGAATTGATGCAACACTGAAGAGAATTTCAGAGAAATCAAATATAAACATTAATTATTAATTGAAAGTGCTTTAATATGTATTGAAATACATTTTTCCCCATTGTGTTTTAGTAAAATTAACCAAAAGGTTGAGATTACCCTCTGTACTATAACTTGGTTCCAGTTGTACTCCAGGAAGAGCAGCCACAGTTCAGAAAGATGCTAGCAACATTGCATTGTTGAAAAGTTGGATATGACTTTGCTATACTTGTCATTATGTTCTTTAAATTAGGAGGGAATGAGGGACGACAGCACTTTGTTGGCTTCAAAGCTGTGATGTTCACTGGTGAGACAGTTGACCACATCTGTCTTGGTCAATTAGAAAGGTATTAATGCTTTGAATTATCTGAATATCCGTGTGCAGTGGGCTGCTTTTAATGTTTCCATCCTCTGTGGCATTTTTTCAAAGGAAACTTTGTATTCATTTCTGAGTAGTTTTGTGGCAGCATTCATTGCTATGGTGTAGGGGGAAAAGTGTGAGGTAGTGGTTATGCATTTTGCAAGACAGTGATTCTTTATTTTATTACAAAAAAAGACCAACTCTGGAAGGCTAGATTAAATCATTCCTTTCACTTTTTAATGGGATTTGGATGAATAGAGTAAAATATGCACTTTGCATTCATTGATAGCATCTTTAGGTTGAGGTAATTGAGTCTTTTTTCCCTGACTGAATGAATAATGACTTCATCTGATCCTCAGTGAGGCCTGAAACTTAGACCGCCTTTGTCACAGCAGAAAGATCTGGGCTTTGAAACATGCTCTACTTCCCTGGCTTAATTTTTCTTCATTTTAATCCAAAAACCTATTTTTCTCAATAATTCAAGCATAAACTATGTAGTGGTGAAGCAGCGGAAATTGGACGATATTTGTCCTCCTTGTGCTGCTTTTTAAATGGAGCTGATAAATCAGCTGCTGTGGTCTTGAGCTGCCTCATTCTCAAGGGAAGGCATAGACCCTGCGCAGGAAACAACGTGGAGAATTTTCAGAACTCGTTAAGTATAGTTCCTTCCAGACTGTCCATTATCTAGGGAAATAATAGATTTAACTCTTCTGCTACAAGACTTAGAGACAGATAAAGGAGCTGCTTTGCTGGAGCTCTGATGTGCTCCTGTGGACTACACTTCCACATGATTTTTGTGATTTGAAGGTGATCGATCGATCTACTGTACTAAGAATTAGAGCACAGTGTATGCTTTGGGGAGAATGCAAAGTTGAGAGTATGCAGTCTTTAAAGAGTTTCTGTTGGAAATGAGCCGCTGTTTGTTTGTGTTGATGTAATAGCAGTGCTAAGGGGAGTTCTGTAGCAACCCATGTCCAATTTGTTGTTAGAAGTGAGGAGACATTCCTGTAAACCTGATGCTTAGTTTCTGTTTGAAGTTTCCTTACGTAGGAGTCTTGGGTAGTGGTGACAAGACACACAGAGTCCAAATGAGACCAAACTGCAAAGGAACTGGGCTCATTCCCCACTTTCACTTTGTCTGTTGAGGTCAGGAGGATATCTGGGAGGAGGCACCTATGGCTCCTAACCCACTCTGTAGACTGCACTATTCTGTTGGTTATAAGTTTGGGATCTCCATGCTAGACAGATGTCAGATTACATCTGATTTCTATTACTATCCTGTTGTTTCTGTGGTGTTTTGAAGGGCTTTAATGTGTTTATCTTCCATAATGCTGATTATTAGTTTCACAATGAAATTTAAAACTAACCTGGTGAGAAAAGAAAATTCCCTATTTTCTATTTTGCTTTTATACACTGTGTATTATTGCTGTTCATTGTACTTTCCCTACTAAATTAGCTCTTTCTTACAGGTAAAACATGTCTCATAATTACTCATTTTCATAACCTTACATTTATTTAATGATCTATAATTGGTTGGTTTTCTCCACAGCTGTACTTTATTGGCTTTTTGACAGTTTTATTTTTTCTGAGGACAAGTTCTGATGGTTTCATGAGTTTGTGGTAAATATTAATCAAAGCCGTGGATAAACTGTGTTCCAGAAAAGGCTAGCTTTCTACTGGCTGATAATTGTGGGTTTTCAAAAGACATTGTGAAAGAAGCCAATTTATTAACTCAGAAATTCTCAGACTTTTAATTTAAGATATATAATACCCTACTTTTTTTTTATATGAAAGTTAGCCAGTTATGTCTTTGGGTATGTTCATTTGTTTGTACTTTTTTCAAAAGCTATGCTAGACTCATGAGGAATTCAGGTAGCAAAGAGATGTCTATTCTTACAGGTTTCAGTGGATTGTTCATATTAGGAAAATCAGTGCAGGCTGTTACATTCTCTTCATGCTGTTGCCAAGACTCATCTCAACAGCTGATTCCTTTTAGCATGGCATTGTGTATGCCCATGACATCAGCCCCATTAGCTACCTTGCCAATTGGTGGTACCATTTTACAGATGAGAATAGTGAGCTTTAAAGAGTTTAAGGCTAGTCCCCAAAGTCACGCAGACTGCAAGGAAAATTGATTTAAACACATTTGTGTAACAATAACAGTATTGTTGACAATGACAAGCATGCTGGCTTTCTGTGCTACGGGAGCCATGTGCTGTGTGCTTCGTGTCATTTCATCGACAGTTGGAAGGATGCTGCCATGGTCCCTATTGTTAAGATGACTAAAGCTCAGTCGGCCCAGAGTTACACAGCAAGGAGGCAGAATCGGTTTTTGAATCAGCTTCTTGCAGAGCTCTGGAAATCCCAGTCACTATGCCACTTCCCTTCTGCCAGGAAGCCTCCCTGTAACAACATCCAGGCATCCTGTGTATACTTGAGCCCTGCACACCATATTGCACTATGGTCTCTCAAGGGTGAAACTAAGCAAGAAGCAGTTTGCAGAGATTGCTAGAGCTCAAAATTGAAGTTGCATGCTTCAGAAGAGCCATATTCTCTTCACTTATAGAAAGAGAGCTACAACAGCAAAAAAACTTCTTAGTGACATGATTTTTCTCACATTTTTGTCAGCTAGTAAATGAACCACAGAATGAATTTGAGTGTAGTATGTTTTATTAGGAGAATCTGAAGTATGGGATTTGTGTGAATTTAAAAAGTTTTTAGTACAAGTTAATCATGTTCTGTTGCCTCTTTTTTATCAGAAGTCTTTTCAGAGACTCTTACAGATGGTGCTCACTTACATGTACTTTCCTGTTTTGTGGAGCCTCAGTCTGAATAAAATCCATAAACAAAGATTTGTAGAGACACTTGAAAGTGACAGTACGACCATGACATGGCACATGCTAAGGAAAATTGGTCTTTGCTCATAAAAGAACATTTTTAGGGTGGAATACTGGGCAGAGCTGCAGATCCTTCTTTGGACCTGTCATTCCTTGTGTCGTAGTCACTGATCATGACATCCTTTACCCAGAGGACTTGGCTGAGTGGTTGGATGTATACAGTGGTTGTGTATTTGTCAGTCCACCCTTTTTGGGAATGTTATAGGAATCTTGATCTCTTTTCAGAAATTCTGCCTGGTTCTGTAAGAATTTTTTTCAGGAAAAACTACATTTTTGTATTTCATTGTTATAAAAACTAATTTTAACATCCTGGTCTTTTATATCATCATTATCATATCTTCCAATTTATAATATATGATGTGTGGCCAGTTTGGTCATGTATTAAAGATATGCTTTTTATTTTTTTTTTCAGGTTGGTTTGTTGGACCTCGAGCTAAATCAGCTGACGAAAGCTCTATTTCTGGCTTTAGTTGTCCTTTCTGTTGTTATGGTAACCTTACAGGGATTTGCAGGCCCGTGGTACCGCAATCTTTTCAGATTCCTTCTTCTGTTTTCCTACATCATTCCCATAAGGTAAGTTTAAGAAAATAAAATGTATATCTGGTTTGATAGCTTATAATTTTGCTGGAATTTTTCTCAGTATGAAAGACATGATCTAAACAAGGCTTAAGAAGAGAGCAGGAAACGTGATGAATCTGAGGAGTCCTTCTGTAGAAATAGTGTTTGAGGGTGTAGTTTTATTAAAATACCCTAAGGATCTATACTTTCCCTAATACAGATGATAATATTATTTTCAATAATTTGGATATATTTCATGATAAGAAACAAATCTGAACCTGAGAGGATAATTTTTTATTACTGAAAAATATTTTATTCCTAGTGCTCTTGGATCTGTATATATCATTCACATTTCAAAATTACCTGTATTTAAAGGAAGATCTGATACATCTTTCAACTTAAATAAAAATATTGAGTAAGGTAGTTTTAAAATATGAACCATTTTGGGCTGGGGAGTTAGCTCAGTGGTTCGGCGCCTGTCTTGCAAGCGCAAGGACCCGGGTTCGATTCCCTGGTAACCACATAACAATA